>CAUYLG010010579.1:0-145546 GCA_963573385.1 Cacajao melanocephalus | reverse complement strand
CTGAAAGTCCTATCCCTCCAGTCACATGGTAACCAGCCCTGTCCTTGGACTTTCCAAAAGTCAGTTCATTGTCATCACCTCGGTAACGAAAGACACTCCCCCCACCTTTACTTTGTTGATGACTTGGGAAACACCAAGGATTCTTAGAGCTCCATGCCAGAAACAGGACGGGAGACCAAATGTATGTATTTCTTTCTCTCTCTCTCTCTCTCTCTCTCTCTGTCTCTCTCTCTCTCTCTTTCTTTTCTTTTTTCTTTCTTTTCTTTCTCTTTCTTCCTTCCTTTCTTCCTTCCTTTCTTCCTTTCTTTCTTTTCTTTCTTTTGACAAAGTCTCACTCTTTCGCCCAGGCTGGAGTGCAGTGGCACAATTTTGGCTCACTGCAACCTCCCACTCCTGGGTTCAAGCAATTCTCCTGCCTTGGCCTCCTGAGTAGCTAGGATTACAGGCGCACCCCCCCCACCATGCCTGGCTATTTTTTTTTCTTTTTTTTTTTTTTGTATTTTTAGTAGAGACAGGGTTTCACCATGTTGGCCAGGCTGGTGTCGAACTCTTGACCTCGTGATCTATCTACCTCGGCCTCCCAAAGTGCTGGGATTACAAGTGTGATCCACCACACCCGGCCCAAATATATATATATATATTTCTTACTGTAAGTCACGGTAACACGGGGCACAGCAAAGGCTGGAAGTCTGGAAAGAATGTGGTGTGTCTTCGGGAAAGGAGGTGGTACCCACGGGGGGCTTGTGGCCAGGCTTCTGTCAGACCCCACCTGGCAGGGCAGGGGGAGGAACATAGCATGGGTGTGCTAGGCTAAACAAGGGTCCCCAAAAATGACAGGTTCTGATCCCTATAACTCGTGAATGGGACCTTGTGTGGCAGAGGCTTTGATAAAGTGAAGGGTCTAGACATGGGGGCATTATTCTGGATCATCGAGGGGTGTCAATCTGCTTGTGTGTGCTGAGATCACATGGGGAGAGGAAGCGGGGCGGGGAGGGGCCAGGCCCTTCCTAACAACAGGCTTGCAGCGGGAGCTCACAGAGCCAGAACTGGCTCACTGTGACGGTTCGTACTGCACATCAACTTGATTGGATGGAAGGGTGCTGAGAGGGCTGGTGGGGTGTTGTTTCCGGGTGTGTCTGTGAGGGTGTTGGCACGGAAGATGAACAATTGGGTCAGTGGGCCGGGAGAGGAAGATCTACCCTCAATGTGGGCGGGCACCATCCAGTTGGCTGCTAGCACGGCAGGAATAAAGCAGGTGGAGGCAGGAAGGGGGGTGGCCTTGCCCGCTGGGTCTCCTGGGTCTCCGGGCTTCCTCCTTCCTCCCCTGCTGGATGCTTCCATCCATGACTGACCTTGGACATCAGACTCCCAAGTCATTTGGCCTCTGGACTCTGGGACCTACACCAGTGTCTTGCCGAGGACTCTTGGTCCTTCGGCCGCAGACTGAAGGCTGCACTGACGCTTCCCTGGTTTTGAGGCTCTCAGACTTGAACTGGGCCACTACCTGCTCCCCTGTCCCCCAGCTTGAGACGGCCTGTTGTGGGACTTTGCCTTGTGATCGTGTGAGCCAGTTCTCGCTAACAAAACTCCCTTTCCTGTGTAAATAGATCCTGTTAGTTTTGATCCTCTGGAGAGCCCTGATTTAGTGCACTCACCTTAGAGGAAGAGCACTGATCTGTTCGTGAGGGATCCACTCCCATGACCCAGACACCTCCCGCTCACCCCCACTCCCGACACCACCACACTGGGGATTACATTTCAATGTGAGGTTTGGAAGGCGCTAGTGTCCAAGCTGGATGAGCCATCGTTATCACCAGGTCCTCGTAGGAGGACACACACAGGGAACGGGGCTTCGTGAAGGTGGAGACGGTGGGGGTGGGACAGGGGTTGGGGGCAGAGATCAGATGGTGTGGCCCGGAGTCAGGAGGCTGGGAAGGACCCATCCCTGGAGCCTTCCCAGGGAGCGTGGATCTGATGATGCCTCAGGATCAAGTGATGCTGTTTTGGACTCTGGCTTCTAGGACCTCAGAGATGGTTGTTGCTTGAAGCCACCTAGTTTGTGATCATTTGTTCCTGCAGCCACAGAAAGCAGCTCCTAGAGACCACTGGTGGGTGTCAGTGGCGAGCTCCTGTACTCCTGCTGCTCAGGCTCCTTGGGCCACACAAAGCCAGGGTCACCCTGCCATCTGCATTCCCCCAAGTGCCACCCCGAAGCACCCTCACCTTTCCATGAAAATCGTCAGCAGCTTGGGCACGTCTCTGCTGTTTGCCACCAACAAAAGCCACATAGAAAAGCCACGGCATAGGCGCCAACATGAGAACACTCTCAGCGCTGAGACGGGTGGTAGCTCCATAGCCACCCAAAGACAGCATTTTGCACTTGCTCGGTGATTTGATAAAATCCCGTTTATTTGAACAAGACAGCCAAGTAGCTAGACAGCTTGTGTCTATCCACTTAAAGGAGGGAGCGCATGCAGCAGAGGGTTGGCAAAGGACTGCGGTTTCCACCGTGCATCCTTGGACGGGTTTCGTGTTGTGTCCAACACCGTTTCTATGAACAAGATGGAACGCGTTTCCAGAATTCTCTTCCTGGTTCTCAGTCACCCGAGAAGATGGGTTATTTCGGGTCTGCATTTACTGAGGCACAAGGCCTCGGCCCAGAGGAAACCAGCACGCTCTCAGCCACAGATCTGGCCAGAGGGCGCAGCAGGGGCCTGACATTCCCGTCTGCAGAGCCTGGGTTCAAATCCAGCCTGGGTTTCTTCTCAGCTGGTGCCCTTGGGCAGGCCACTTAGGGTTAACTTGAAAGTTTCCGAATGCTCCTGTACTGAGTCGAAGCGTCTGCCCCGTAAATTCATGTCTATCTAGGGCCTGTGAAGGTGATGTTGTTTGGAACTAGGGCCTTTGCAGAGGTCACTGAGTTAAGATGAGGTCACACTGGATTGGAGAGGCCCTAATCTTGAAAGAAAAGAAAATAGAGACAGATGCACATGGGTTAGAACGCCGTGTGAAGATGGAGGCTGAAATTGGAGGGGTTAGAACGCCATGTGAAGATGGACGCCGAGATTGGAGGGGTTGGAACGCCGTGTGAAGATGGACGCCGAGATTGAAGGGGCTGGAATGCCGTGTGAAGATGGAGGCTGAAATTGGAGGGGTTAGAACGCCGTGTGAAGATGGATGCCGAGATTGGAGGGGTTGGAACGCCGTGTGAAGATGGAGGCTGAAATTGGAGGGGTTGGAACGCCATGTGAAGATGGACGCCGAGATTGAAGGGGCTGGAACGCCGTGTGAAGATGGAGGCTGAAATTGGAGGGGTTGGAACGCCATGTGAAGATGGATGCCGAGATTGGAGGGGTTGGAACGCCATGTGAAGATGGATGCCGAGATTAGAGGGGTTAGAACACCATGTGAAGATGGATGCCGAGATTGGAGGGGTGTGGCCGCAAGCCGAGGAATGCTCTTGAAGCTGGAAGAGGCTTCAGGGCGGGTAGCCCTGCCAGCACCTGGAATGCAGACTTCTGGCCTCCAGAACTGTGAGAGGACAAACTTCCATTGTTTAAGCCACTGCTTTATGACGGCACAGTGCAGCAGCCAGGGGAAACGAATGCAGCTCTTCTCTGCTTCTTGGAAATGGGGCTAATTACTGCAGTGAAGGGAGTGTCCAGAGGTCTGAGTGGCATCACGTAGGTGCTGTAGTCTTAATGTGCCCTCAGATTCATGTGTTGGCCGGCAAGGTGGCTCATGCCTATAATTCCAGCCCTTTGGGAGGCCTAGGCGGGCAGGCCACTTGAGTCCAGGAGTTCAAGACCAGCCTGGCCAACATGGCAAAACCTTGTCTCTGCTAAACACACACACACGCACACACACACACACAAAAATTAGCTGGACAAGGTGGCATGCACTTGTAATCCCAGCTGCTTGGGAGTCTGAGGCATGAGAATCACTTGAACCTGGGGGGCAGGGGTTGCAGTGAGCAGAGATCTCACTACTGCACTCCAACCTGGGCGACAAAACGAGACCCTATCTGAGAAAAGAAAAAAAAAAGTTGTGTTGAAATTGAATCTCTGGTGTGGCAGCACAAAGAGAGGGGGGCCTTTTGGAGGTGATAACATCATGAGAGTGGAGCCCCCTTGATGGGATTTGTGGCCTTGTAGTACAAAAGGCTGAAGGCAGGAAGGGCACAGTGGCTCACGCCTGTAATCCCAGCACTTTGGGAGGCCGAGGCAGGTGGATCGCCTGAGGTCAGGAGTTTGAGACCAGCCTGGCCAACATGGTGAAACCGTTATCTACTAAAAATACAAAAATTAGCTGGGCATGGTGGTGCACACCTGTCATCCCAGCTACTTGGGGGGCTGAGGCTGGAGAATCACTTGAATCCGGGTGGCAGAGTTTGTAGTGAGCTGAGATCGGTGCCATTACCTTCCAGTCTGGACAACAATAGTGAAACTCCATCTCAAAAAAGACTGAAAGCAACTGCCTTGACTTCCTGCCCATGAGGACACAGCAAGAGCCCCATCTGTGCAGCAGGGAGCAGCCCTCCCCAGGGACTGCACCTGCCAGCTCCTTGACCTTGGACTCCCAGCCACCAGAGCTGTGAGCCATAGATTTCTGCCATTTATAATCTACCCAGCCTCAGGTCTTTTGGCATAGAGGTCCAAACTCACTAAGACACGCAGGTGGAGGGGTCAGACAGTGCCTCATGTCTGTGGGTTTTGTCATCAGTGTCAACCCCACCATAGAGACATGCCAAACCTGGAACCCCAGAGACGCTGGCCCAGGCCGTGGGGGCCCAGGGGGGCCTGCAGCGTGGGCCAGGGCAGTGACAGCGAGGGTGCGGGACAGGGACTTCTGTCCATTGCGGGAGGAGGTGGCCGTGTCCAGCCGGCTCTCCGTGATCCCTGCAAACACTCCAACCATGAGGCTCGGTGCCCTGGTCTGGAGCCCAGGTCACCCTGTGAGCTCCTGGTGACTATGCAGCTGGCAGAGCCAGGAAACCTTGCTGGTGCCAACTCCAGGATTCTTGTCCGTCTCACGTTTCCTTCTCTCAGTGTGAAGGGAGGGTGAGCAGTGGAGCCTGAGAGCGAGGATGTCTCCCCATATGCCAGGCGGAGTCTCTGAGCTGGTGCAGCCCAGGGTCCGGGGAGAGTTTGCCAAGATGATGCTCCCCGGAGGAGCTGCTTGCCAAGCAGAGCACCAGGCCTGGGGACATTGCTGTGTGCACGGGTTCTTCCCCCACTTTCACCCCCGCTGCCTGCGTTCTGTGGGTGGAGCCGGGAGGGGCGGTGCTGAAGCACTTGCAGACTGAAGGAGGGAGAATCAGCCTCGATTTTAGCCTTTTCTTTCCCACATGTGAGTGACCAAGCAAATCAATATTTTTATTTCTTTTCCCTTCTTCTTTTGCTGTGTTTATCTGGTGTATTTATAAGCAGCCGGTTGACAGGGAGCCGGGCACCGGCTGGTACCTGCCGTGCGTCTTGTGATCCGTCAGCCTCTCGTGCAGGGCAGGTAGTGAGTCCGGGGCAGGCCCAGCTCTCATCTGGCAGATAGGATGAGCCGTAGTGGAAAGGTCACTGCCGGCCGTCTGGAGGGTGGATCTGACCCAAGAGAGCTTGACTGTAACCTGCCTAGATGTTAATTTTTTTTTTTTTTTGAAAGATGGGAGTTTTATTCTTGTGCCCCAGGCTGGAGTGCCGTGACGAGATCTCGGCTCACTGCAACCTCCGCCTCCCAAGTTCAGGTGACTCTCCTGGCTCAGACTCCCTAGTCGTAGCTGGGATTGCAGGTATGTGCCATCTCGCCCAGCTAATTTTGTATTGTGGGGTTTCTCCATGTTGGCCAGGCTGGTCTCGAACTCCTGACCTCAGGTGATCCGCCTGCCTCAGCTTCCCAAAGTGCTGGGATTACAGGCGTGAGCCACCGCACCCAGCCCCAGGTGTTAAACTTTCAAAATTATTTTTAACTTAAAAAAATTAAATGCATTGCTGGTGTTTAAACCTCCAGGAATTTCATTTAAAAATTCAGCTTTCCAGCTTCTCTTGAACAATGAGGAAACACGGCCCCACCCAGGCAGCCTCGGCATGTGTGGATGTCTGGCGAGGGTCAGGAGCGTGGTCCCTCTGGGAAGGCTGTGCTCTGCAGCCTGCCACAGTCGCCACCACTCCCTGTAGCCCGCCCCTGGCCCACCTCCTCCACATGGCAGCGTTGTGGTCCTGCTGAGGGCATGCAGTTGGCGGAGTCAGTCACTTAGAAGTAGCTTCTTTTAAAAGTTCTTCTGAGTCTTATTTGGGATTCAGACTCTGTGTTCCCATAGAAACAGGGAAGTGGAAGTTGTATTTCTAGATTAGGGCGTAGAAACCTGGGTAACCCACAGTGTGGCTGATGTTCTGTGCATATCTATGATGAAAAGTCATCAGGGATCAAACGCGTTACATCCACCAGGACATACGCAGTTTCACATGAGAGCCACGCTTGTCTTCTAGGTGCAGGGACACCTCAGTGAACCGCAGCGCACTCTGCTCTCTGGGAGTGCACGTTAGATCATGAACAAGTACACAGAGGAATGTGCAACATGTGGGGGTTGGTAAGGGACAGGAAGAAAAACAAAGTACCGTGGGGGTGGAGTGACACGGGGCTGGCCATGCGCAAGCAAGGCTCCTTCACACTGGGAGCCGAGGGCCGCCTCTGCGACGTATGGAGCAGAGACCAGGCAAAGAGGAAGGAAGGAGTGGGCCCTTGGGATGTCTGAGGGAAAGGTGTCTCAGAGAGAAGGGCTGGCACGTGCAAAGGCCCTGGGGTCAGCACCTGCCTGGGGTGTGTGGGAAGCCAGCCTGCTGCAGAGGCAGGGGTGGGATGGGGCCCACACCAGAGGTGGGAAATGAGAGCACAGAGGGCCACGTTGCTTGGCAAGGACTTTGGATTTTACTCTCAGGGAGATGTGCAGTGCCAAGAGTGCAGAAGAGAACTCTAAAGTGGAATTCAGTCCGTGCATCCGTCACCCACCCAGATGCCATCGTGGATGGGGAGCAACAGTGAAGCCTCATGAAGATGCTGAGTGAGGCATCTGGATTCAGCAGAATATTCTAGAGCTCCCTGTCCAGGAACCACAGAAAGCACATGGCTATTTACATGTAACTATAATTTTTAAAAATGTAGCGTTCAGGCCAGGCACAGTGGCCCATGCCTGTAATCCCAGCATTTTGAGAGGCCGAGGTAGGCGGATCACCTGACAAGAGGTCGAGACCAGCCTAGCCCACATGGTGAAATCCCGTCTCTACTAACAATACAAAAATTAGCCAGGCGTGGTGGTGGTGGGTGCCTGTAATTCCATCTGCTTGGGAGGATGAGGCAGGAGAATTGCTTGAACTCTGGAAGCGGAGGCTGCAGTGAGCCGAGATTGTGCCACTGCACTCCAGCCTGGGTGACAGAGTAGAGTTCAGTTCCTCAGCCACATTTTGCATGTTTCAGACACTCAGCAGCCAGACCCCGCTGCCCAGTGTTCTGGAAGTTGATGGGTCCTTAGTCCAGAATGCTGGCCTTGTCCTCTTTTATCTGGGTGCTGCAGGGCTGTTCTCTGACCTTGGAACAGCATGAGTGTGTGTGTAGGGAGGGGTGGTGGGGATGGATGGATGGATGGTTTGTGTATGTTGGAGCGGTCTACAAATCTCATACATGATTTGTACCAGATTGGGGTCAGCACAGGGAGGTTTCCCAAGTCAGCTGGTGAATTGAGCAAGCCTGGGGAAGGTTGGCTGGTGGAGAGGGAGTCTGTGCAGGAGATGACTGGAGGTCACCTTCCTTCTCCCCAAGGGCTGTAGATGGTAGAAGTAGGAGAGCAGCTGTGTGGGCTCCTTGTGGGAGGGAGGAAGGCTGAGTCTCCCAGCTCTTCCCCCATAACTTCCCACTCAGGGGTGCTGCAGCCCCAGGCAGCTGCAGCTTGGTAACCGGTGTCTCAGGAGTCTAAAGCGATTCTGTCATCTCTCTAAGCATAGCCACCTGAGGCCAGCCTGGTCCGTGTGCCCTGAGGCACTCAGGCAAGTCTGTGGCTAGGGCAGGAAGCTGCCTGCTGGTGGAGGCTCTCCACAAACTTAGCGGTGCTAAAGGCCTGGCAGGCACACAGCCCTGGGTTCCACTGTGTGAAAATGAAGACATGGTTGTGGTGACGTGGCAGCCTGCAGAAAACCATCCCTGACGGCAGCAGGAAGGGCTGGAAGCCATTGGAGCCCAGGGTATTGGAGGCCTGGCCCTTCCAGGTGAGGCTGTCGGCCTGGTTGTAAACAGGCTTGGAGGAACCCCGACCAGGCTGGGGCGCTCGCTGATCTCAGCAGCCTGCTCCCTTCACCTCCTCCCTCTGCTCCAGCCACTCAGGCCTCCACTTCTGCTATTAATTGAGCACAGGAAGCACCCCTGGCTCCAGGGCCTTTGCACTGCTGTGGACTCTGGCTAGAACACTTCCTCCAAGGATATTCCGCTTCATCTCCCCAGCAGAGCGCCCCGTGGGATGTCCTCCTGTTGACAAGAGCCACGCGCACACAATGTCCATTCCCGGTTCAAGTGCCTGGAGTAGAAGATGGAGTCGGCGGCGGAGGATCACCTGCCATTAAAGGAAAGCTGTCATCTCAAAGGCAGACACGAAACCAGCAGAACTAAATACTCCAGGCAGAAACCAAGACAGTTTGGGGAACAGAAGGGAATTTCCAAAGGAGACACTGTGCCTAGTATCTGTTGGGCGCGTCACTTGCGTAAAGAGACCACCAGACAGGCTTTGTGTGAGTGTGAGCAACATGGCTGTTTATTCACCCAGGTGCTGGTGGGCTGAGTCCGAAAAGAGTCAGCGGAGGGCGGTGGGATAGGAGTTGGTTTTATAGGTTGCGCAAGTGGTCAGTTTAAGGCTGTCATCTATCTTAGGGAGGGGAAGGGCGTCACGGGATGCATGGTCACAAGGGTAGGGGTCATCTGTTACAAACAGGCATGATCATAAGGGTGGGTGTTATCAGTTGCAAGCAGCGGTGAGGGTGAGGTAAATTACATAGACACAAGGGTAGGGGTGTGGAGGAACCAATGTCCAGGCAGGGAATTCCGCAAGGCTGAGCGGTAATAATGGTTGCAGGTTGCTGGTTGCAGTGGGAGAGCAATTCGTTGAGGCAGGAACAAGTTGTTTCACTTCTTTCCGTGGCCACCTGGTTACTTGCAGTTCCTTCAGAACTTTCTGGCTCCTGGGGACCATCCAGAGGTGTGTGTGTGGGTCACCAAGGCTGTGATGGCAAGGCTTGGACTTGGAGGCCTGACAGTATCCTCAGTGCAGTAAGGAAGATAATAGCATCTGTGAAACAAGGAGCATCAGAGAGACTCTGGAAGATCGGTGATGATCACTAAAAACGGGATAGCAGCCATGCTGAAGATGAAGGCAAGGAGGCGGAAGAGAGCCCTGGAACGCAGGTGGACTCCAGGGGTCATCACACAGGTTCCACATCCGAATAGTGAGGAAGAAGTAAAGACATCATCCAAGACAAAGCCGCTGATCAGATGGATATGAGATTCCCCGTTGAAACAGACCTGGTGTGAGAAGACACCCCCAGCTAGATGGCGGCCCTAAGAGGTCAGAACTCACGGGAATACAAACAGAAACGCAATCCTAACAGTTTCAAGAGAGAAAAGTGAAGTTGCGAGTAGAGTATCTGGGGTCTGACATCTCAGCAGCCGTGTGGGAAGCGCAGTGGGAAAAACCTTTCAAACTAGTGTTCTAGCAAATCAGGGAGAGGGTCCCAGAGGCGCCTCAGATGCGCCTGTTCTCGAATCGCCCTCTCCTGTGCTGCCTTCTCAGGAAGCTGCTGGAGAGGCGCTTCACCCAGAGATGGGAAGACCTGGACTCCGGGAGGGCCCTGGCAGGGGGCAGAGGCCGGGCCGGGCCAGGCCTGAGATGAGTGTGGAGCACTGGCCTAGGTGGGTACAGGAGGGCGGACGGCTCTTGGAGGGGGGTGGCCTGGAAACCCAGGCAACAGAGATTGCCACTGCCGGATGTGTTTGCACCTCACGGGAAGAGAGCTGAGCTCTGCAATTTATGCCTCTGTCAGAACTTGGTGATAAATACATTGCATGTAAATAGGCCGATTTGAAAATGTGGTGGTGATGTACTCAAGAGAAATAGACTTGCAGTCAACTGCCTCCCTTGCTGTGGATAAGATGTGCCGGCCATAGTAGCATACATACAGGAACCACGATTTAGCCAACGTGGGGCCTTGGTTGTCTTGAGCTATGTGATAAATGAGTGAAACTCGCATTCTCCCTGGCAGGAAGTCAATAAGTAATATTTAAACAGAAGGAGATCAAGATGGATGATCAAATGTGTGCTATTTACAAATGGGCAGCAAACACCTGAAAAAGCATTGCCGGGGAGGTGGGGTGGGGTTGGCCCTGTGGTGGGGAAGGGGTTGGGTGAGAGGGGAGCAGCTGGTACCTGGCGTAGAACAGTTGGACATTTTAAAAGCAATCGTCCATCCAGACAGAACATTGTTGCTTTAAAAGTTAGATTTCAGCCAGGCACTGTGGCTCATGCCTGTAATTCCAACACTTTGGGAAGCCGAGGTGGGCAGATCACAAGGTCAGGAGTTAGAGACCAGCCTGGCCAACATGGTGAAACCCCGTCTCTACTAAAAAATCCAAAAATTTAGCCAGGCGTGGTGGCGCATGCCTGTAATCCCAGCTACTCGGGAGGCTGAGGCAGCAGAATCACTTGAACCCAGGAGGTGGAGGTTGCAGTGAGCTGAGATCGTGCCATTGCACTCCAGCCTGGGTGACAGCAAGACTCTGTCTCAGGGGAAAAAAAAAAAATTAGATTTCATTTGTTTAGAGAAAATCTTTACTGTTACCTCTTCTCCTTCTCCTGATCTGGTACTGGGTGTTGCAAATAAGACTGCGTTTTGGGGTCAGTGCTCCATGGTGGCCACAGCTTGCTGTCCTTCCAGCCCAGACTCCCATCCTGCCTCCTCAGCCCCAGTCCCTGCCACCCAGGGGTATTGCCACCTGCTCATCCCATGAGGGTCTGCTGTGCCCTAAGTCTGGACCCACTGCCATCTCTCCTTGCGTGAGAACAGCTCCCGTTTCCTCCTGGGTTTGGCCTGCTTTGTGGCCTGGCCAGAGCCGCAGTTTCAAGGTGCTTCAAGCCTGGGCATCCAATGGAGTTTTCACCTAAGGACACCAGAGTGGGTTGTAGTCCTTGCCAGTTTCATGTGCATTGGCTGCATAGGTGCCCTCCCCAGCACGGCCACGCTGTCCTTGTTGAGTTTGTCTAAGAAGCGCCTCAGCCACTCTCTCTGCTGCTGGGCTGCCTCCAGCAGGGGACATAATCGCCCCCAGACACAGTCAGACCCCTTTGAACACATTGGTGACCGAGGGCCATCTTGTCAATGATGTGATGTCTCTCTAGCCACGTGGGACTGCTTGCTTCACCACCACCACCTTTGCCAGGTGAACTCCTTCCCCCTCTCAGAGCCGAAGTGCTTCTTCTGCAGGAAGCTTTTCTTAGATTCCCACTGTACTTCATGGGTACCTTTTATGTATTGTATTACACTGAATGGCTCATGCATAAGTCTCCCAAGCTAAACTTTAAAGTGCTTTGAGAGGGACGCACTTTCCCACCTATCTATGTTCTCCTGGCACCCAGCACCAGACCCAGAACCCTCAGTAACAAATGTAAGTGAACAGACAAGGGGCCCGTCTGGTCTTATAGCTCCATGTAATTTCTCGAGCTGACCACTAAGTGGCAGTGTTAACCCGGGACAGCATGGTGCAGAGTTACGGGAGAAAGGCTTGTGAAATGAAAAAGGTGAGGGCAGGGTGCAACTGAACCTCGGTGAGATCTTTATAATCTGTTGTTTCTATCCTGAAGGAGTGTCTGTCCCTGAATGTAAATCCTCAAGTTCGTCAGTTAAAAGTGAAGTGGAAACGATGCTATGCTAGTCTGCTAGGGCTGTGCTGTGGTTTGGATACGGCTTGCTTGTCCCAACCAAATCTCATGTTGAAATTTGGTTCCTCAATGTGGGGGTGTTGGGAGGTGGAGTGGGAGGTGTTTGGGTTCTGGGGCAGATCCCTCATGAATGCCTTGGTGTCGTTCTCCCAGTCGTGCATGAGATTTCACTCTCTAGATGGGGTTAGTCCTCACAGGAATGGATTTGTTCCCATAAGAATGGCTTGTTATAAAGCCAGGATACCCCTCAGGTTTGGTTCCTCTTTGCATGTGTCTACCTCCCCTTTGACCTTCTCTACCATGTTTTGTTGCAGCACAGAAACGCTCACCAGAAGCCAAGGCAATGGCCTTGAACTTCCCACACCACAGAACCATGAGCTAAATAAACCTCTTTTCTTTTGGAATTACCCAGTCTCCAATATATTTTTTTTTTGAGAGGGAGTCTCACTCTGTTGTCCAGGCTGAAGTGTGGTGGCGCAATCTTGGCTCACTGCAACCTCCACCTCCCAGATTCAAGCAATTCTCCTGCCTCAGCTCCCCAGGTAGCTGGGACTACAGGCACGCACCACCATGCCTTGCTAATTTTTTTGTATTTTTAGTGGAGATGGGGTTTCACCATGTTATCCAGGCTGGTCTCAAACTCCTGACCTCACGATCCACTCGCCTCAGCCTCCCAAAGTGCTGGGATTACAGACGTAAGCCACCGTGCCCGGCCTCCAGTATTCTTTTATAACAACACAAAACAGACCAAGACAGCTGCTATAACAAAGTGCTGCAGGCTGGGAGGTGTTACACAACAGACATTTATTACTCACAGTTCTGGAGGCCAGAAGTCTGAGCAAGGTTATGGCTGATTTGGTTTCTCATGGAGGCTGACTTCCTTCTCACTGTGTCCTCATGTGGCAAAGAAAGACTGAGCCAGCTCCCTGGTACCTCTTCTTAGAAGGGCACGAATCCTATTGTCAGGGCCCCACCATCATGACCTCACCTAACCGTAACCACCCCCAAAAGGTCCCAATCCAAATGCCATCCCGTTGGGGGTTAGAGCTCCTACATATGAATTTGGGAAGGTGTGTGAGGGGTGGATGACATGCAATTTAGTCCATAGAGACTAAATTGCAAGTTTAGGAGATACATTTCAGACCAAGAATATTAGTTTTCTCAGTTTACTGTGGCTACAGATGCAAAGTTTTATGCACTAAATTAGTAAAGAAAATCACACACACACACAAAAAAAACAGTTATGTTATCTGTAGTTCTGCAGTATTTCGCTCTCAACATGTGGCCTGCTGGCATCCTTCCCACGTAGTTCTGGGAGGCATCGTGTGTGTAAGTGTGTCAGCCTCCATGTTTGTGCAGTGTGTGGAGTCAGCTATCTCTCTAGTTCATGAATAGATAGAACTCAGGGGGAGGGGAGAGAGGACTACATGTATTGAGTATCCACTCTGTACATTTAGGGGCCAGATGCTTTATTGGTGTGACATGGTCCTTGAATGCTCTGTGTGTTTAAAATATTATGAACCAATCAGCTCATGAGGCAGAATTGAAATTGGGGACCATCAGACACCAAACTTGCTTTCCATCAGCCCTTCTGCCTCCTGAAAGGGATTCGAACCGAAAACTCTCTTATCTTCATCTCCCACCGGAATGAATGCTCCGGAAGGGCAGAGACCAGTCCCGTGGTCACCATCCTCCCACCACGTAGCACAGTTGGGTACTCAGCAGATATTTTACGACTAAGGAAAGTAAGTACTCGTGACCCCTGTGCAGTGATAATTCATTTAAGTTGGTACTTTTTCAGCCATTTTTTCCTTTTTTCTTGCACCCTCTATGAAGTTTTAATGCCCCACATTGGCTGTAAATCTTTTTAGTTATGACTGCATTGCTGTGCTTCGTACATAAAAAAGTAAAACAAGCCCCCTCCAGCCACCAGTGTTCACCCTCTTGTCGGGGGCTTGCTATCACCCCCTTTGAGAATGGTTTATGGTATTTATGATTTCTCCTCTTAGAAAAATGGAGTTGGTTCTAGTGGGGGGGAATTATCAGAGGAAGAGGGGACACTGGGCAATGGGAGAGATACGTTTGTGTCCTGGGCCTGCTGTGATCAGTGACCGCTGCCTGGGTGCACAGAAACGGTAGAAATTGATTTTCGCCTACTTTTGGGGGCCAGAAGTGTGCAATCAAGGTGTGGGTGGGGCTGCCTTCCTTCTGGACACCCTGGGGGAGAAACCGTTCTTCGCCTCCTCCGGCTCTGGGTGGTGACAGGTCGTCTTGGTGCTCCTTGGCCTGTGGCCAAATCACACTCATCTCTGGTCCCCGCCCCCCACCCCCCCAGCTCAACCCCTGCAGTCACATCACCTTCCCTTCTGTGTCAAATCACCCTCTTAGAAGGACACTTGGGATTACATCTAGGGCCCACCGGATGATCCAGGATAGTCTCTCATCTCAAGAGCTTTAACTTCATGCCATCAGTGAAGACAGGCGTCACACATTTATAGGCTCCAGGGACTGGGGCTTGATCTCCTCTAGGGCCACTGTTCTGCCTACTTCCAAAGAGAGGGGCCATGCAGAGGGGAGGGCTCCGGGTAGGACAGGGCCTTTCCTGGCCCATCATGTGGACGGGAATGAGGTGTGAGAAGTTCTGTAGGATCAGGGTGGACCAGGAGGGCCCAGCTCAGTAAACCCCAAAGTTGTTGAGCCGTTGGATGGAGAACCAAGCTCAGGAAAGGCCTTGGTGAGCAGGCTGCCCCAGGCACGGAGCACATTGCTATTTATTTTATTATTATTTTTTATTGAGACAGAGTCTCGCTGTGTCACCCAGGCTGGAGTCCAGTGGCACGATCTCGGCTCACTGCAATCTCTGCCACTGAGGTTTAAGTGATTCTCATGCCTCAGCCTCCCAGGTAGCTGGGACTACAGGCCAGCACTGCCAAATCCGTCTTTTTTTTTTTTTTTGTATTTTTAGTAGAAACGGGGTTTCACCATGTTGGTCAGGCTGGTCTCGAGTTCCTGACCTCAGGTGATCCACCCTCCTTGGCCTCCCAAAGTCCAAAGTGCTGGGATTACAGGCGTGAGTCACCGCACCCGGCCGGAGCGAGCCTCTTTTTAAGCTGAAGTACATGAGATCCCGAGAAGCTCCCAGCAAAACACAAAACCCAGGAGGGAAAGTCAGAAAGAACAGCCTGGTCCTCATCATCTTTCTTATGAGAAAGAAAGTCACCCTGGTTCTGTGAGGTCTGTCAGCTCCCTGCGGCAGGTCTTTCCAGCCTGTCTGCCTCCCTCTGTCCCTGCTGTCACCCTGCGGTTCTGGTGCCCCAGTGTGTCTCCTGGATTAGCCACCAGCTTCTCTCCAGCTGCTGGTGACCCAGACCCTTCTCCTTTCTGTCGCCGGGCACCTCACCTTGCTAGATTACACGTGGGGTCCTGTACTCCCTGCAGCTGCCCTGCTAATAAAGGCCCTCCGAGTGTGGCCATTGTTTGTCACCTCCCTTCTCTGCCGTGTGCTCCCTGCATTCCGTGCTCCAGGCGTGTGGACCTGGAGTCCACGGAGCTGACTGACCTCTGCCATTTGGCATATGCTGTCCCTCTGCCTGGAACTTTCCTCCTCCTCCTCCTCCTCCTCCTCGGAGGCTTCCTCTCCGTGTCCTCACCTGGCCGCCCAGAGGAGAGGCCCCCACGGTGCTGCCGTTGTATCCTGGGCTCTTTATGATCTCTACTAGATGCTGAGTTTCCAAAGGGCAGGGACCCCCGTGCTCAGCACCTTCCTCGGGATTGACCTGCGCAGGTGGCTGTCAGTAAATACTGTCTCTTTGGCTAAATCTTAGTGAGCAAAGTGACACATATATGTATTTGGGTAAGTCCTCTGATGGCTCTGTGCCTCCCATCTTTTGTTTCAGTAATCCCTTGAGTGGAACTGCATGTACATTTTCAGGACATGTCTTTCCTTGTTGGAGAGGAAGTCCTGTATTCAGCAGTATCCCAGAGTATTAACTAAATGGATAATATTCATGAAGCACGTCTACCTTCATTTGTACCTTCTGTGTTATTTTATCCTCAGCACATCTCCTCCAGGCTCAGAGGGGTTAAAGCTGTGCCCAGGACACCCCCCTGCATCATACCCTCACTTACACTGTTGCTGGTCCCGCCTGAAAACCCTCTCTGGGTTCTGCTCTGACCTTCACCCCACTTTGTCCCCAGCCGCTTGGCTAATTTTGAGCCAATATGAGTTGTCCCTGGGGAAATGGGATTGGGGTAGAGACTGCATCCCTGCCAGGATTCTAGAGAGGCCCCTGCTCCTAGGGGAGCAGAAGCCATGGAAGGATACACCAGAAAAAAATAGTCCAAGAAGGTGATACAGACCCAAAGAGAATAAGATGGACAGATCACACACACACATGCACACACACATGCACATAGGCATACATACACATGCACAGGCATACACACACTCACACAGGCATACGCACATGTACACACATGCACACAGGCCTACATACACATGCACAGGCATACATACACACATGCACACATGCACACGGGCATGCACACACACACAAAGGCATACACATGCACACAGGCATGCACACACATGCACAGGCATACACACACACAGGCATACACACACGCACACAGGCATACACACACACAGGCATATGCACGCACAGACACACGCATGCACACACATGCACAGGCATACACACATGTGCATACACACACACATGCACACATATGCAAATGAAGAGAGTGGCCTCAAAGGCCCTCTGGCTTCTGAGAGGTCACACATCCTGCACTAATCTTCTGTGAGGTTCTGCCTCTGGGAATGAGCCCATCTGAATGGATCTGTGTTCCTCAAAAATTAGCGATTCCTGAGTAAACAGGGACAACACCAGGACTTGACCGCCACCTTTTTTCTCCAAGCTCTGCCTTTTAAAAAAACGTTCTGCTGGGCAAGGTGGCTCACGCCTGTGATCGCAGCACTTTGGGAGGCCAAGGCGGGCAGATCAGCTGAGGTCAGGAGTTCTAGACCAGCCTGACCAATATGGCAAAACCTTGCCTCTACTAAAAATGCAAAAATTGGCTGGGCATGGTGGTGCATGCCTGTAATCTCAGCTACTCGGGAGGCTGAGGCAGGAGAATCACCTGAACCTGGGTGGCGGAGGTTGCAGTGAGCCGAGATCACGCCATCACACTCCAGCCTAAGTGACAGAGCAAGACTCCATCCCCCCGACCCTCCAAAAGAAAGTTCTACTGCCCCTCAAGAAAGAAAGATGGACAGATCAGGCACACACATGCATGCGCACACACACATGCGCGCGTGCGCACACACACACACACACACACACTGTAATGTGCTCAAAAGACAGGAGTAGGCAGTATTGCTATGACCTTTGATGGGAGAATGCACATGGTACGATGGTGGCCACTCCCATCTTTTGCACCCTTGCCAAGGCCAGGCCCTCTGAGCACTCCAGACGCATTGGAAGCCAACTGATGAAAGGTAAATGTCCTCAGGAAGTTGTTGGGTCTGGGAGACACCAGGGGGCTGACAATGACAGACTTGCTCGTCCGCCATCCGAAGGTCACCTAGGAGGGGCTTCCCCAGGCTCTCAGGGAAGCGAGGTCCTGCTGAGCCTCTGTTAGGCAGGCAGCAGTGGTCGGTGAAGGAGTTTGGCACTTTTGTTTTGGACGCTTCCCTGTTACCACATGACTTGAGTTTCAAAAGATTTTTGTGCTCCCATGCCGTTCTTCCCTAAGGGACGTTTTCTTCCATCTCCTTTGAGCTGTGAGAGCATCTGTGTATCTAGTGTTTGGTGACTGTTAAACTCCTCTAGACACAGGCAGTATCGATCCTGAGGATCCCAGAGTTCCCCTGCACAGCGTCTTACCTTGTCTGGGGCTGGTTAGTGACATATTCTGACTCCACGCAGAGAACTGGGGTTTGGCAGAACAGAAGTACATGACTGATGCTGCATATATCAGTCTTCCAGCCTAAAAGCAACAGCTAGCAGTGACATTTCAAAGAAGGTCAGGCCAATCAAGACATCTGAGGGAGGGAAAGGAAGGTGGAAGGGCTAGTTCCGAGGAGAAATGAAGGTTCCTTGGAACTGGAAACCCAGCGCTGGCTGACTCACCTTTAGGACTTACAGGGGGTGCTGGTGTGCTCTACCCGCCATCAGAGGCGTTCAGGTGTTTTCCTGCCCTCAGTCTGTGGCTGTTCTTTAGGGGGGGCTGTTGGGAACCCTGAGGGTACACACGGGTTAGGGTCTGGGAGGCGAGGAGGCCAGAGCCCACCCAGCCTGCACCAGCTCTCTCCGAACCTGTTCCTTAGTGGAGAACTGTTTCAGCTGTGGCTTTGGTTGCTAACATGGTCTCCAAAATGATTGTCAACAAGAGAGAAATAAATAGCAAAGACAAACACGTGGTCTTGCTTCTTTTGCCTGTTACCTTGTTTATTTTATTTTTATTTTTACTTTTTTATATAATTTTTATTTTTTTGAGACAGAGTTTCACTCTGTCGCCCAGGCTGGAATGCAGTGGGGTGATTTCGCCTCACTGTAACCTCCGCCTCCTGGGTTCGAGTGATTCTCTTGCCTCAGCCTCCCGGGTAGCTGGGATCACAGGCGTGCACTACCACGCCGGCTAATTTTTGTATTTTTAGTAGAGGCGGGGTTTCACCATATTGGTCAGGCTGGTCTTGAACTCCTGACCTCAGCTGATCTGCCCGCCTTGGCCTCCCAAAGTGCCGGGATCACAGACGTGAGCCACCTCGCCCAGCAGAACGTTTTTTTAAAAGGCAGAGCTTGGAGAAAAAAGGTGGCGGTCAAGTCCTGGTGTTGTCCCTGTTTACTCAGGAATCGCTAATTTTTGAGGAACACAGATCCACTCAGATGGGCTCATTCCTAGAGGCAGAACCTCACAGAAGATTAGTGCAGGATGTGTGACCTCTCAGAAGCCAGAGGGCCTTTGAGGCCACTCTCTTCATTTGCATATGTGTGCATGCGTGTGTGTGTGTGTGCACGTGTGTGTGCATGTGTGTATGCCTGTGCATGTGTGTGCATGCATGTGTGTCTGTGCATGTGTATGCCTGTGTGTGTGTATGCCTGTGCGTATGTGTGTATGCCTGTGTGCGTGTGTGTGGATGCCTATGCATGTTGGTCAGGCTGGTCTCAAACTGCTGAGTTCAGGTGATCCTCCCACCTCAGCCTCCCAAAATGCTGAGATTACAGGCGTGAGCCACTGTGCCTGGCCTCGCCTGTTGCTTTAAAGTTATCTGAAAACTCTCGAATTGGTTTTAGTGCTGATTCTTCTTCATGATTTTTTTTTCTTCTTTTGAACGTTTTGAGAATATGTTCCACAGAGTTGGCATTTAAGAAATGGTGTTTACTTGAGAGAGAGAAATCTCAGCCAGCTGAGACATGAATGTGGCCAAATTCATTTCAATCTGTGTGAGACCTCAGCCGTGGGCCTCTGGGAATGGTGCCTGCTTCAGCCGGGGCAGCTGGGACAGGCGGGGGAAAGAGATGGTCCCTGGTGGGTGTGAACCCACGGCTGTTCATGACGGGCACCTCCAAATCCCTGCTTTACCTGGAACGGCTCACCATTGTGGGGCCTGGGGGGAGTGTGAGAGGCCTGTTATCATGACAGGAAACTCAGGGCAAAGACTCACTGTGCTTTTCAGAACATGGAGTTTTAAAACATTCCCAAGCCACTGTCTCTTGGAGGAGGCCTTTCAGATCTTGGAAAGTGTCTGTTTAGGACAGAATCTGTGTTTTCTTCATGTCTTCATTCATGTCAGCTGTGCAGCTCGGGGCCTGGCACGTGGTCGGTGTGCTTGCTGATTACATAAATAAATAGCAAACTAGCATCCCAGGTTCAGAAAAGACCTCCTGTCCGGACTAGAAGAGAACCGGTTGTGGTTTTAGGTTTTAGGATGTTGGAAAGGCCCGTATGACCCACGGGGAGGGGCCTCCTGAGATGGATTCCGGAGGGCTCCGAGGCATCCTTGAACCTGTCTGCTTGCCTGTCCCTCTCACTTTCACTCCCAGCTGACCATGTCGTAGGGCCTAATTACTAACTGAGGACTCAGTTCTTCCATCTGCAAAGTGAGAGTGTAGCAGACCCCTCTCACCCGTGCAGGCTGTGTGCCAGGACCCATGGTAGATGCTGAAACGGAGGATGGCACAGACCGCCACGTGCATGCCACTGTTTTCAATCTGAGAAGCGAGGGAGCTCCTGAGTGGTGAACGGGTGGGTGGCCTACACAGCCTGGACACGCTGGACAAAGGGATGATTCACATCTTGGGCAGGACAGAGCAGCAGGAGGAGAGATTTCAGCACATCGCTCTGAACGGCACACACTTGAAAATGTGTGAATTGTTTATTTCTGGAATTTTCCGTTTCATATTTTCAGATTGTGTTTGACGGCAGGTAACTGAACCTGCAGGTAAGGAAGGCTCCTGTCATAGACACGGGTGTTTACCTGTGGAGAGAAGAAGCAGGGCCACTAGCTCCGGGCCTGCCCCGCCCCTTCTGTCCGTGAACGCGTCCACACTGCCACCGCGTCACTTTGGCTAGTGTCGCAGTTTCCGGTAAAACACAGGCAGTTCAAGAAGGGGGTCACTTCTATAAGTGAAGTTCCATTGTGAAATCAGCTGACCCTGCTAGGCCAGAACAGCTTGTCTCCTTGGTAACTTCCCTCCAAGTGCCAGGTCCTGTGTCTTACATGGTGACAGTCCTGCTCGTCTTGGGTGCTCCTGTGACCATCGGGATCATTTGCTCATTAGCACTGCGGATGAATGAATGTGGCACTGGCCCAGCCCATGGGTGAGGGGACGCCTTTTAGTTCCCACATTCCCACAGAATATGGAATGTTTTAAAACTCCATGTTTTGAAAAGCACAGCAAGTCTTTGCCCTGAGTTCCTCGTCATAGCTACCCAGTTCTCAAGAGTCGGTGGGCTCTCAGGAGACTGCTGTTGGAGCTCTAGAAAGCCCACGTGACGTTTCGGCACCCACCTCTGCCCAGCACACCAGCAAGCGTGGCATGTCCCGGAGGCAGGAGCACCCACTCTGAGATTCTGATTCCTGGGAAACCAATCCCGTTTCTGGCTGCTACACCCTGGGAGGTTTTCACCCTGTCCAGCTGGCCCCTGAGTATTACCTAATGTTCCTGGTTTGTCCCTCATCGAACCTCCATTTATTGACAACCTGGGACAGGACATTCTCCAGTGAGGAGGTCCTCTTGGAACGGCCACGCTGGCCTCAGGGAGGAAAATGGCGCTGCTCGTGATTTACCCACACGTGGCGTTTCAGCTGTTCTAAGGGGTTCCCTTTCACCTCTTCCATATCATAATCAACAGTATTCGAAATATTCAGTGGCAGCATTTTCTCTATCATTGCGACATAAAATAAGGAGGCTCCTTCACTGACGGTGGCTTCGATTTGATGCAATGTAGTCTTATGATTGCAATGAATGCCAGGAGCGGATATTTGGGGGTGACTTAGTCTGAGACTCAGCAGCCTTCCTGGGAGGCATCGTCTCATCTGGCTTTGGAAAGCCATGGAGCTTACCCTGTGGCAGAGTGGGGACAGCCCAGGACTCCCTCCCAGGCAGAGCCCCAGAGCTTGAGGCTGGGTCCTGTGCAGGCCTGGGCTGTTTGGGAAGCAGAGGCAGCCTGAGAAGCAGGAGGGAGGCTGGCCGGCGGCACGGGCCTCTGTTACCTGGGGTGAGGAACCTGAGTGTGCAACACGAAGTGACCACCTGGTTTTTATGTGCAGTGGGCGTTATTGTTGCTGTGTTTTGTTGTCGTTGAGACAGAGTCTCGCTCTGTTGCCCAGGCTGGAGTGCAGTGGCGCACTCCTGGTTCACTGCAGCCTCCACCTCCCAGGCTTAAGTGATCCTCCCGCCTCTGCCTATGGAGTAGCTGGGACTACAGGCGTGTGCCGCCACGCACCACTAGTTTTTTCTGATAGTTTGTAGAGATGAGTTTCGCCATGTTGCCCAGGCTGGTCTCAATCTCCTGGGCTCAAGGGCTGCTCCCACTTCGGCCTCCCAGAGTGCTGGGATAACAGGTGTGAACCACTGCGCCCAGCTGCTGTCGTCGCTTTTTCAAAAGATTACAATAAACACATACACCCATTGTGGTCAGAGCTTCCTGCTTTTCAAGAGAATTTAGTAATTTATATTTTTCTCAGCTGTGGTCAAATACACATAACCTAAAATGTATCATGTTGCTCATTTCTCCACGTGTCCTTCAGTGGCACTAGGTACATTGGTGTGGTGGGGCAGCCGTGATGACCATAACTTTTTCATTTTCTCAAACCGAAACGCTGTCCCCATTACACACCAGCTCTTTATTCCCTCCTCCCCCAGCCCCTGGTAACCATTATTCTTTCTACTTTCCATCTCTGTGAATCTCACAACTCTAGGGACCTCATTTAAGTTTAACCCTACAATAGCCATCTTTTTGTGGCTGGTTTATTTCACTCAGTACAGCATCCTCAGGGTTCCTCCGTGTTGTAGCCTGTGTCAGAATCCCACTGCTTTTTCATGGCTGAATAATATTCCACTTCACAGACAGACCACACTGTGGTCATCCGTTCATCTGCCGGTGGACATTGAGCTGCTCCTACCTTCCAGCTAGCCGGAATCATGCTGCTGTGGACATGGATGTCCAATTACCTGTTGGAGTCTCTGGGTTGAAGTCTTTGGGGTGTAAACCCAGAAGTAGAATTGCTGGGTCACATGGGAATTCTATTTTTCATTTTTCCAGGAACTGCTATATCGCTTTCCATCGGAGCTGTATCATTTTACATTCCCAGCCACAGTGCAAGGGTTCCAGTCTCCACATCCTCACCAGCACTTGTAATTTTGTTTTTTGTTTTTTGTTTTTTTTCCTATGTAGTAGCCATGCTAATCCATGTGAGGTAGTACGCTGTGATTTTCAGTAGTTTCTGTTTTCCGTGGCAACCACCAGGACAATATTGTAAGGAAGGCATGAACCTAGGCAGGGGGTGGAGTTAGGAGAGCCCGGCACGGCCAGGAGGTCCCCGCGTGGGGTCTCTGAGGCCTGGCCACTTCCAGGCTAGCCTGGCCTTTGCTTTGGACAGTGGTTGCAGGAGACTGATGCTTGAGGACAGATCTCTACTCACACCAGGGGAAGGAGCAGCCCAGATACTGGACTTGGAAATTGGCTTTCATCTTTGCAAACAGAGACAGTTTCCTGGGAATTGTTCTGAAGTCTTGGGGGCATGGATCTGCCACTGGTCTGGACAGGTTCCATGGCTCCACTTCCCCTGGTGGGGCCTCACGGACCCAGCGGAGCCCTGCTGCTTCTGCTGCTGAGGGAGTCTGAAGATCCCTGATTCTTTCTGCCTCCCGGAGTGTCTAAGATGAGGCTTTGCTTTATGTAGGACGAGATTTTAAGATAAAAATGAGTGTGTCTGGAAATTAATATTTCCTGGGCTCTTATCAGAGACACTGCCTTTGTTTCCTTCCGGAACTTTGTTTCAGCTGTTGATTTCCCCAAGTGCTGAATTTCCGTGGCTAAGGCAGAAACAACGCTTTTATCCAGAACCAGGTGTATGCAGAATGTTTTCCTTCCTTCCCAGAACATCACAGTTCCAGCTTGAAAAAGACATTCCCACCCACTTCCGATGGAAAATATAGTGTCGTAGAGATTATGGTAATTCTAAGAAGTTTGGAGTGGGCTTATGGAAATTGGTAATAAATATCACACATAGAGACTCTTTCAGAGTTTCTTAAAACAATATTTGTTATGCTAATTTCGAATTGCTAGGATTTCTGCAGGCTTGAAAATGGATGATGTTTTTCTTTCTTTATAAAAAATTGTTAGGATGATTTTCACTTTGGAAGAGTAATAAGCGTTGTTGAGAGGGTGTCTCTGCTCAAAAGAGATCGGTCCTTCAGCAACGGGCAGTGGCTTTCCAGACGCGAGGCCTCATTGCTGTGATAGACACTGGTGCCAGCGTCTTGCTGCTGCCCTGCGTGCCACTAAGTGGTCTCTAATTATAGCTGTGTCCTTGGCGTCCAGACACCTCCCCACTTTCAGAGGGGTGGGTGAGAGCTTAGAGGTGACCTACAAAGCACTGGTGCTGGCGACAGGTGGGTGGGTGAGAGCTTAGAGGTGACCTACAAAGCACTGGCGCTGGCGACAGGTGGACGGCGTCACCACCAGGAAGGAGAACACAAGGGCGGATGATTCTGCAGCCTCTTCGGTTTCCCTTTCCTGACTTGCCGTGCCCATGCCAGCAGCTCTGACTTGTGGTCCAGGGTGCCCCAGCACTGCCACCCTCCGAGGGCTGTGCAGATGGGGACAGATGTGCCACCCAGCACCCTGTGCTGTCCTTTTAAAAAACTGCTTTATTGAGATGTAATTCTCAGACCATACAATTCACGTGTCTAATATGTGCAGTCCAGGGGTTGCTGGTGTATTCATAGTTGTGTCACAATCACCAAGGTCCATTTTAGGACCTTTTCATCACCTCAGAAAGAAGCCCTTTCACCAGCCTGCCGTTCACCTCCCTCCCTGCAGCCCCTGGCACCACGCATCTACTGTCTATCTCTATGGATCTGCCTATTCTAGACATGTCATGTGAATGACATCATATAACATGTGGCTGTGTGTGTCTGGCTTCTTTCACTGAGCATGGCGTGGCCACAGCTCATCCATGGGTGGGATGCTTCGGGTCTTCATTCCCTTTCATGGCTGAATTGTGTGCATCCATTGATGGCTTCTGTGCCCAAACCCAGAAAATGCATTTGTCGGGGGGCATGGTAACTCATGCCTGTAGTTCCAGCACTTTGGGAGGCCAAGGCAGGAGGACTGCTTGAGCCTAGGAGCCTCAGACCACCCTGGGCAACATAGTGAGACCCTGTCTCTAAAAAAAAAAAAAAATTAGCTGGGTGTGGTGGGGCATGCCTGTAGTCTCAGCTTCACGGAAGGCTGAGGAAGGAGGACTGCTTGATCCTGGGAGATCGAGGCAGCCATGAGTCATGATTGCGCCAGTGTACTCCAGCCTGAGAAACAGAGTGAGACACCAAAGAAAGAAAGAGAAAGGGGGTGGGGAGGGAGGAAGGGAATGCATTTATGTTTGATCAGCCTCTGAGACCAATGACCTCCATCCAGACCTGGTGGTGACTTGACAGTGGCTTAGGTTCAGCATCCCACGTTGGCCAGGCAAGAAAACAGAGAAGGTGCTGGAATAGCATTAAAACAATGAATACAATACTATTAACTAACACTTACTCTATGCATTGGTCAGCTTGGACTAGGTTATGCCTCATAACAAACATCCCCACATTCCCAGTGGCTTCCAGCCATCTAAAGGTTGACTGTGGATTTGCCCCAGTTTCTTCTGTGTCCCAGGATCCAGAAAAGGAGACGTTGCCATTCTCTGGGCAGAGGGAGCAGAGCACGTGCTGAGCCTGACATCTGTGGAGTGGGAAGGACATGCTTCCTTTCAGAGGGAGGCGGAGGGCAGGACTTTCTGATCCTTACCCAGGGAGAGACTGAATGATTGGAACCATCTGCGTTGAGGTTGACAAAATAGGTCCTGCACTTGGCCCATAGCCTTTTCTTTGTTAATAAAAATTTTCTGGAGCATAGTCATGCCTGTTCATTGAAATGTGACCTGTGGTTCCCGCTGTGCTAGAAGGGTGGAGTTGGGCCGTGAGAGAGACCATGTGGTCCTCAAAGCTGAAGATGTTTACTCTCTGGCTTTCTGCAGGGCTTGCTCATTAGGACCAGGGAGAAAAACTTCCAAGACTGGCAAGACAGCCCGTGCATCTTTCTGCCTCCTTTCTCTGGTGTAGGCTTGGTGTGGAGTTTTGAAGGCAGCCCTACCACCTGTCTGGGTTCATGGTCGTAGGTGGGCTCCTAGCTTCCAGCCCTAGGCACCTTTGTCAGTGCTCATGTCTTGCCCGTCTTGCAAGTTTTTCTCCGTTGGCATTCTGCCCCATGGATCTCATTGGAGGGGGCTGGTCCCACCCAGCCTTCCTTTCCCCATAGGAATCAGCTTTGAAAGAAATGCCTTTTTCTATTGCCACATGCTTTTCCTCCACTCTGAGGCCCTGTGATCCCAGCTTGTGTTCCACATAAAGCCAAGCAGTAGACCTTTGCCACATCTTCTGGGGGTGAGGTTGTCCTGGCAACCACGCTGTTTCTCATGTCAACAAATGTACCTTAGGACCGTCCTGAGCAGCCCTTGATCCACGCCCGATGTGCCACGTGAGCCTGTTCTGCCCTGAATTAGGCTTTGTAGTGAGTTGACCAGCTGTCTTAGATCTCTGGCTTCAAGTTTTCCCCCTTCAAGCGCACAAGCCTTTCTTTCCTCCTAGACACCTTTGAAATGCATGGTGGAGGGGGCAGCACCATGGCTGGGGTCTCCATCGATGGGAACAGGTATCAGGGACAATGTCCTCGTCCCTCTGCATTTCAGGGCATGCATTTTGTGGTGTTGACAGGCCTTGAATTAGGCAGGGTTCTCTAGAAAAACAGAACCAATAAGATACATGTGTATATGTGTACATATATAAATGTAGACATATATATAGAAAGAGAATGAGGAGAGATTTATTATAAGGAATCGGCGCATGTGATTACGGACGCTGAGAAGTCCCACAATCTGCCATCTGCAAGCTGAAGACCCAGGAAAGCCGGTGGTGTAAATGCCAGGACAAGGGCAGAAAGAGATCTGTGTTCGGCTCCAGGAGTTGGTTGAGAGCTAATGCCCCCTTCCTCTGCCTTTTGTTCTATTCAGACCCTCGACGGATTGGATGAGGCCCACCCACTTTGGGGAGAGCATCTGCTTTTCTGAGTCTACCTGATTCAAATGCTGATGCAGAAACATTCTCCCAGATATATCCAGGAACAGCCTCCCAAATAGACCCAGAAATAACAGTTTACGCTGAGCGCCCTGGAACTCAGTCAAGGTGACACATCAAATGAACTATCACAGGCCTTGAAGGTCACCAGGACCCTGCCTGTGTCTTGATGGGAATTTCCATCATCTCCTTAGGATCTTGCCTGCCTTGAACCCCTGCAGAGATGGGAAACTCACTACTTGTGGAGACAGCCTGCTGTCTGGGGTTGTTCTCTTTGTATTGCCTCGCCTGCCCCCTCCCCATGTCAGGCCCTATCAGCCCCAACTTGGCCGAAATTCGTTGGTCACATAGAACAAGCTCAGTCTACTGTGCTTCCCACAGCTCTCAAGTCACACCAGGCGGTGAAATGACCCTGGGAGTATAGCAAGAGAGACGGCGTAAATGGAATATTTCATTGTAAAATCTTTTCTGGAGATCGAGTTTAGAATCTTCATGAATATTTCAATGGAATTCAGAGTCAGCGTTCTGGGGCTCTTATTTATTTTAACACTATGAGAAGCATTATTGTTTATAAAATAGCTACAAAAGAATCTTTTGTCTCCATGCATTGCATTGGAATCTATTTCTTGTTATGTAGGCCCTTATCTTTTTTAAAACAAAGAAGCTAACATATTGAGATGCCTTGGCAGGCATATGATGTGTGCCTGCCTGCTATTCTTTTTTCCCTGCCCTGTCATGCAGCAGAGATTCTGATCACTGGCTTTTGCCTGTTTTAAGCAGGTGGGAAGGGACCCACCAGGAGGCAAAAGACAGATGAGTGTTTATTGGTAGAAAGTAAGGATCAGATGCCTCCTCTAGCTCGGGTGGCTCAGACCATGGACGCCGCACACTTCTGCACAGTTCGTCCGCCTTATCTGCAGATTCCATATTTGTGATTTTGCCTACTCACTAAAATTTATTTGTAACACCGAAATATAAAAGCTCATGCGCCTTCATGGTTATTCGCGGCTACGCAGAGCGGTGGAGAGTCTGAGTCATCCAGCCCGCAGGTGCCCAGCTGGGGCTGAACGGGGCCACGCTCTGCCTTCCGGTCTCAGCTCTTGTATCCTAAACAAGTGTCCTTTGTGGCATCTCTTTAGTACCGTGGCTTTTGAAATTGTGTGCTGTTTCCTGGTGATCTTGCCATATAGAATGGTCCCCTATTCTAGTGCTGCAGTGCTGTCTGGGGTTCCCAAGTGCGAGAGGCCGTGATGGGCTCATGAAGAAAACACATGTGTTAGAGAAACTTCATTCATGTCTGAGTCATCGTGCCATTGGCCGTGAATGTAACGTTTTTGTTTTGTTTTGTTTTGGAAATGGAGTCTGGCCCTGTCACTCAGGCTGGAGTGCAGTGGTGTCATCTTGGCTTACTACAACCTCTACCTCCTGAGTTCAAGTGATCCTCCCACCTCAGCCCCCCACATTGCTGGGACTATAGACACGTGCCACCATGCCCAGCTAATATTTTAATCTTTTGTAGAGATGGGGTCTCACTCTGTTGCCCAGACTGGCCTTGGCTCAAGGGATCTGCTGGCCTTGACCTCCCAAAGTGCTATTACGACAGACACGTACCACCACACCCAGCTAATTTTTGTACTTTTGGTAGAGAGTGGATTTTGCCATGTTGCCCAGGCTGGTCTCAAACTCCTGGGCTGAAGCGATCCACCTGTCTCACCCTCCCAAATTGCTGGATTACAGGTGCGAGCCACCACACCCAGACAATACAATGTCAATGAGTCAACAATATGTATAAATAAGGTGTCTTTAATCAGGATATATATAACTAGGAGATGCATATGTATGTTATATATTGATAGGTTGATGAAGGTATAACCAGAGGCTCTTAGGAACCTAACCCTGTGTTTATCGTAGGAGGAACAGCTCAGAATGGCTAATTTTGTATTTGTGGCAGGTTTATAGAATGTTAGCACCACAGACCATGAGAATCATCTCTCTATGCATCCTGGACAATAAGAAGTTAGTGCTGTCTGCACACAGCAAGGCAAGCAGATCGAGCACCTCTCAAGTTCATGGTCACGTAACATCCAGTAGGCACACCCTGTGCAAATCCAGCGTTTCTTCCCCCTAGGGTACTCCTCCCAGTCATTTAGAGTGGATTTGCTTTTATATATTCAACCCAACACAAGCATGAATCTCTGCAGTAGGACAGTTTGATTCCCGTTTACCTTCTACCAGTTTTTAAGTGTCTGACTTTTGCACAGGTGCATTTCTGCTTGGTGGTGATTATAGGCGCGTGGGGTGGGGCAGCAGGCGCTGGAAGAGACATGTTCTGTGAGCATGCTATTTCCTTATTACACAGCTCGGTTTCCAGGTGGGACCTGCTGCTATCGGGCACCTAATCTTCAAGAATTAACAGGGCTTTCTTCACTAGGGTGGGTCGTCTTTAATAAAAATGCTTGCTTTTCTTAGCACAGAGTCAACATAGCAGGATATCGTTGAAATATTTATTCCATAACGTTGCTGATGAAATAGGGCATATATTTAACCATTGCTTTCTTAAACATACAGGAACTGCTTAAGCTTTCAGAAACAGCTTAAGGCTGCTGATTCATGCAGATATAAATAGTGGCCCACTGTGAAACCCCCCCACACACTCCCCTCTGCAGTGCCGACCGCCATGGAGAGTTGTATCTGGCTTTGTCTATTTCCTGACCGCTTGGTGGAAGGAAGCTCAGAGTGTGCAGCTCTGCTGGGCAGGTGGGCGCCCAATCTGCCCTCCTGTGAGCCGGGATGGTGATGGGAAGGGAGGGTCCCAGTGAACGCTTCTGACACAAAGTTAGCGGCTCCAACTTTGCCTGGTTGAGGGAGTGGCAGACCCTGTCTGTGCTGTTGGGTGTCTTTTCCTTTATATGTTCTCTGAAATAAGCCCCATTTCTCTTATGAGGTTTTGTGGTCCCTAATGAAATAATAAAAGTGTAAAACCCTTATCAAGTATCAGGCAAGGGGCTGGGCACGGTGGCTCATGCCAGTAATCCCAGCACTTTGGGAGGTCGAGGTGGGAGGATCACTTGAGGTCAGGAGTTTGAGACCAGCCTGACCAACATGGTGAAACCCCGTCTCTACTAAAAATGCAAAAATTAGCTGGGTGTGGTGGCGGGTGCCTGTCATCCCAGCTACTCGGGAGACTGAGGCAGGAGAACCACTTGGACCTGGGAGGCGGAGGTTGCAGGTGAGCTGAGATCGTGCCACTGCACTCCAGCCTGGGTGACAGAGCAAGACTTCATCTTAAAAATAAAATAAAATAAAAAGTATTGGGCAAGGGCATGGCTTTTCTTCAGCCCCACCATTTCACTGGCTGTTGGACAGAGCCCCAGGTGTGCATTTGACTCACACACCTGAGCCCAGCCCTGTCTCCTAGGAGCAGCGTGTCCCAGGTAAGACTGGGATGCAGCATCCTACCCAGGAGTGTTAAACTGAGCTGTCCATGGAGAGACCTGCTCTGGGGCATGTCCTTAATACAGCAGGTCAGGCCGATTGGATCTGTGCCGTCGGGAGGGATCCCTGGGAACTCTGGTAACAGTGCAGGGTGGTGGGGAGTGTGTCAGGAGGGAACTGAGTCTAGTGCATTTGAAAGCAAATGTTTCATGATGGCACACAGGACCTGGCATTGCTTTCCTTGTGATGGTGTTGGTTTCTGGGTAGTTGGCCAGCCTCCTGCCCCTGCCTGCTACCTCCTGCCTCCTGACCCCTGAATAGACACGGGGCTCACTGCAGTGTCACAGAGGCACTGAGAACCGTCGCTGGGCAGTGTCTCACGGTCTGCATTTTCATAGGCTGGGTGTCAGTGGCTGGAAGGGAAAGGGAGCTGCCTAATTAGGCTAATCAGGGTTACGAAAATGATGCTTGGCCGGGCCAAGTGTGGTGGCTCATGCCTGTCATCCCAGTACCTTGGGAGGCCAAGAAGGGACCATCACTTGAGCCCAGGAGTTCAAGAGCAGCCAGGGCACCATAGTGAGACCCTGCCTCTACAAAGAAGTATGTACAAGCAAACTGGGCATGGTGGTGCGTGCCTGTAGACCCAGCTACTTGAGAGGCTGAGACGGGAGGATTGCTTGAGCCTGGGAGGTGGAGGTATCAGTGAATCAAGGTCACGTCGTACCACTGCACTCCAGACTGGAGCGATAGAGTGAGACCCTGTTGCTCAAAAAAAGATAAAAGCAGCTGAGTGCAGTGGCTCATGCCTGCCAGCCCAACGCTTTGGGAGACGGAGGTGGGCGTATCACTTGAGGTCAGGAGTTTGAGACCATCCTGGCCAACATGGTGAAACCCCATCTCTACTAAAAATACAAATATTTCTTGGGCGTGGTGGCACATGCCTGTAATTCCAGCTACCCAGGAAGCTGAGGCAGGGGAATCACTTGAACCTGGGAGGTGGAGGTTGCAGTGAGCCAAGATCCCACCACTGCACTCCAGCTTGGGTGACAGAGCAAGACTCCATCTCAAAAACAAAACCAAAAGATGAAAGCTGAGGATCAGGGCAGTCCCATTGGAGGGAAGCAGTGGGGACCCATCATCTGTTACACACAACTGCAAACTTCTTTCTTCTTCCTTACAGTTGATTTTTTTTTTTTTTTTTTTTTTTACCATCAGTGACTTTCTGTCATAAAATTTGTCAGTTGGATTGTACCTGTTGGGGTTTTGGGTTTGGATTTCTGTGTTGTAGATTTATAATAGTACAATGGGTATTTTAACTTGTATTCATCATAAGTTACCAATGTGTGGATTTTGCTTTCAAATTTATCTCCTCTTAACTTTGCTTATAGGTTGTTTTGGCTTGTCTGTTTTTTAAAGCATAGGGGATGTTACTGTATTTTGTTTATGTCACCAGTCAGCTTCTTCGCCATGTCTCCTGGCTTTGGTGACACTTGTAGAAACTTACCACTTCTACATTTTCATGTTCTTTATTATTTTCTCACTTATTTTCCATTTGCTTTTTATTCCTTCCTGAATGTTTTTATGGGATCATCTTTCTTTTGCTAAAAGAAGTCCTTTTAAGAATTCACGTTGGTGATACGATGTCTGCTTTGATTTTTCCCAAAATGTCACTAATTAGCCTTATTGCTAGAAGGGTGTTTTTGTGAGGTACAGATTCTAGATTGGTAGTTATTTTATTTTGTCTTCGTCACATTCTCTTTTCTTTTGAAAGACTGCTGTCAATGTAATTGTAGATAATGGTCATTTACTATGGTTGTTTTAGAAATTTTCTTTGTGCTCGGTTTTCAGTATTTGTGCACCTCACTGTGGTTTTTTTTTTTTTCCTATGTTTATCTTGTTTGAGATTCATAGAGATCTTTGAGTCTGTCAGTTTATGTGTTTTGTCAGTTTAGGCTTAGTGTATATAGTACTTCTTTGTTTTTCTCTTCTCTCCTTCTAGGATTCAATTCACATACATGTCAGAGCCTTTTCGTGTGTCTTATATGTGTCCTTTCTGTGTTTTCCATTCATCCTTCTCTCTATGCTTCAGTTTGTGCATTTTTTATTGACCAGTTTTCCAATTTCCTCATCCATCTCCTACATGTAATCCGACCTTAAACCTACCTGTGAGGTCCTTAATGGTAGATGTCGGATTTTTAAGGTCTAGAGTTTACGATTGATTCTCTTCTGCATTTGGTTGTTTCTTGAAAGTCTCCATATTTTCAGCTGCTTTCTCCAGTTTTCCTTTTACCTTCTTGATCATACTAATCATTTTTTAAGTTCTTCGCTGCTGACTCCAGTATCTGGATCATCCATGGGTTTGTTTCTGTTGACTGTATTTTCTCTTTGTTTTCCAACACATGGTACAATCTCAGCGAATGACTACTAATTGTTTATAGAATGTCAGGCGTTGCATATATATAAAAAATTATGGAGACTCTAGATAATGTTGTTTTCTTTCAGAGAGAACTATCCTTTCTTCTGTTAGGCATATAGACAGAAGCCTTGTCACCTTAATGCAGTCAGAGACTGAGCTGAGTCAAGGCTGGGTTGTAGTTCTGAGAGGACTCATTCTAACTCCAGTTCTCTTTTACTTCTAGAATGTAGCCGCTCAGCACTTTCATCTGAGAGCCTGGTATGCTTACCAGCGTCCCTCTTCCAGAGGGCCCTGCCCTCCAGTTTTTATGCCTAGCTTTTTCACCTTCTGCTCCTCCCAATTTCAGAATTCAGCAAACATTGAAAGGAAAAGTAGCTGAATGCCTCGTTCATTCATCCACTCCTTCCTCTCACCCAGACTGCTCCCCTTCGGGTCTGCAGTTTTTGCCTCAGGAGTCCTGCTTTACTGCTAAAAACTCCAGTGACTTCTCTACACCTAGCAGGAATCGGCTCTTGGCCCAAGGACCAATTCTCAGCCCATTCTCAGAGTCTGGGATGTACAAATGATCCCAGGGGAGAAGCGGCTTTAGCACGTCTGCTCGCCTCTCGACAGCTGTCCCCTTTCCGAACCTCAGCACCTGCGTGTGGTCTTTGTAGCTTCAGCAGCTGCCTGGTGCTTTAAAAGATATGTTTGCTGTTGTCTTTTGTTGTTTATTCTCTTTTTGGTGGGAGCCTTTGTCTGTCTCTGGCTACCTCATCCTATCTGTCTGTGCCCAGTGGAGGCTGATTCAGACCATTTCCTGAGTCTTTTGGACATGACGTCTTAGTCATTGATAGCTTCCTGATATTCTGGTATGGCGAGACATTTCAAATTTCTTGTCTCAGACATGGAATCAGCCATTTTTCCAGGGAAGTTTTAGTGGAGACTGGTGGTTAGGGGCCGCATCTAAGTTTAAGGGGGCTTATGTTCTAGGTAATACGCATCATGAGTCATATTGATACTGCCTGTTGTGATTCAGGACAAGGACGGACTTAACCTCCTTGATCTTAACATCTGTATCTCCTCTCAGCTATGCTAAAAGCGTTAACTTTTAATGAGCCACAGCACCCTTCTTCTGTTTTATCCTACCATGCACAAAAAGTTCCTCATGTCATGCTGCCGACACTTACCCAGCAATACGTCACTATCGTGGTTTCAGATGCTCCCTTGCAATGACGTGGTGTTACTGGAGTAGACCCTGTTAGGGATGTGCAGTTAAACTACCGTGCTTGACAGATGTTTGGAATCATTTCTCTCCGTTTTTTTTTGTTTTTTTTTTGTTTTTGTTTTTGCCAGCAGCTATGTACAGATTTAGGTTCATTTGTTTAATTTTATTTTCGGTTTTTAATGACTTGCTTTTAAAATGTTTAATTTTGATTTGTAATTCTATAGACTATTTGCATTTTAAAGTCAAATCTCTAAGCCAAGTATATACAAAGAAGTTCCACCTTCCCCCGCTCCTGCCTACTCTATTCTGTTCCTCCATCATAGGTAATCATTTTTAAAAATAGGGTGGGTGTGGCAGCTCACACCTGTAAACCCAGCACTTTCGGAGGCCAAGGTGGGAGGCTGGCTTGAGCTTAGAGTTTGAGACCAGCCTGGGCAACATGGCAAGACCCCATCTCTGCTTAAATAAATAAATATATATATAATTCTATTGTTTATAGAGAGTGCTTTTTAAATAATTATAGTAGCGACTATTTATTAAGTGCTTATGTATCAGGTAGTACTGATAATTATGCACTATCTCACTTTAATTGACAAAATGCCCTATGAGGTACGGTCTATTATTCCCTCTGTTTACAGATGAAGACACTGAGGCTCAGAGATGTTAAGTCACTTGGCCAGAATGCTACAGCTGGTACACTTTGAACTTGAGACTAGAAGCCAGGTCTAGTCTATGTCTAGACGTGACTGTGTCTCTGTGGCTTTGGAAGCTGCCAGTTACCAAGCTTGGGTTGGTTTCTCCTGATTGATTATTTAAAAGACATCCACGAATGAGCCTGGAGGACATAACGTTAAAGGCCACAAGCCAGGCACAAGCACGGCGCGATCTCACTTACGTGCAGAATCTTAACAAACTGAACTCAGGGAAGCAGAGAGTAGAATAGTGGCTACCAGAAGCTGGGAGGTTGGGGAAGGGGCCAGGGAGGTGTTGGTCAAAGGATACATGATTTCGCTGAGACAGAAGAAGTAAGTTATGATATTGGCCAGGCATGGTGGTGACCCCAGCCTTTTGGGAGGCCAAGGCGCATGGATTGCCTGAGGTAAGGAGTTCAAGACCAGTCTGGCCAACATGGTAAAACCCCATCTCTGCTAAACATACAATATTAGCCGGGCATGGTGGCGTGCATCTGTAGTCCCAGCTACTCGGGAGGCTGAGGAAGGAGAATCGCCTGGAATCTGGGAGACGGAGGTTGTAGTGAGCCGAGATCGCACCACTACATTCCAGCCTGGGCGACAGTGTGAGACTCGGTCTCAAAAAAAATTAAAATTAAAAAAAAAAGGGAGAAGTGAGTTCTGAGCTCTGTTAGCAACAATGCATGGTATACTTGAATAGCTGAGAGTTGAATTTAAGTGTTGTCACCACAAAAAGATGGTAAGCGTGTGAGGCAGTGTGCATGTTAATTAGCTCGGTTTAGCCGTTCCACGTTGTTGGCATGTTTCTCTTTCTGTTTGTTTTTTATTTTTTGAGACAGGGTCTTGTTCTGCTGTTGCCCGTGCTGGAATATAGTGGGGTGATTATGGCTCACTGCAGCCTCAATCTCCTGGGCTCCAGAGTGATCCTGTCACCTCAGCTTCCCTAGTGGCTTGGACCACAGGTACATGCTACCACACCTGCTACGTTTTTTAATTTTTTGTAGAAATGGGGTCTTACTATGCTGCCCAGCCTGGTCTCAAGCTCCTGGGCTCAAGTGATCCATCCGCCTTGGCCTCCCAGAGTGCTGGGATTATAGGTGTGAGGCGTTGTGTCTAGCATTTTTCAGAACATCATGTTGTATACCGTCAGTGTAGACTATTTTTATTTGTCAATTTAAAAAAACAGTTCAGGCCTGAGTGCGTGATTATGCCCTGCAATCCCAGCATTTTTGGAGGCTGAGGCAGGCAGATCACTTGAGGTCAGGAGTTCAAGACCAGTCTGGCCAACGTGGTGAAACCCTGTCTCTACTAAAAATATGAAAATTAGCCAGATGTGGTGGCGGGCACTTGTAGTCCCAGCTACTTGGGAGGCTGAGGCAGGAGAATCACTTGAACCCGGGAGGCGGAGGCTGCAGTGAGCCGAGCGTTCTCATCATTTAGCTCCCGCTGATAAATGAGAACATGCTATATTTGGTTTTATGTTTCTGCATTAGTTTGCCAAGGATAATGGCCTCCAGCTTCATCCATGACCCTGCAAAGGACATACTCTTGTTCCTTTTTTATGGCTGCATAGTATTCCATGTGTATATATACCACATTTTCTTCATCTAGCCTATCATTGATGGGCACTTAGGATGACTCCATGTCCTTGCTATTGTGAATAGTGCTGCAGTGAACATATGTGTGTATGTGTCCTTATAATAGAATGATTTATATTCCTTTGTGTAGAGACCCAGCAGTGGGATTACTGGGCTGAGCAGTATTTCTGTCTTTAGGTCTTCGAAGAATCTCCACACTGTCTTCCACAATGGCTGAACTCGTCGACACTCCCACCAGCAGCGTAAAAGGGTTCCTTTTCCTCCTCACCAGCGTCTTTCGTTTTCTGACTTTTTAGTAATTGCCATCCTGACTGGTGCAATGGCGTCCCATTCTGGTTTGGATTTGCATTTCTCTGACGATCAGTGATGCGGAGCGTTTTTTCCATATGATCATTGGCTACATGTATGTCTTCTTTTGAAAAGTGCCTGCTCATGTCCTTTACCCCCTTTTTTTAAGGTGGTTTTTTTTTTTCTTTCTTACATCCTTAATAGCCTGTGATGTTTGGAGTAGGCTGCGGTGTTCAGCTGTCTTTGGGCCGAGGCCTGATTTGCATCTTCCTTTGAAGCAGCTCCCTGCCCTGCTGCAGGGTGGCTTCTCCTGGTCGCTTTGCCTCTCCTCATGCTGACTTTTCATTTTCTGTTTCCTAATAAAAATTAAGCAAAGCATCCGAGAGCAATGGTTTCCTAGCTCCCCCCACCCCCTCCCCACATGCACCTGGTGCTCAAGGCCTCAGGTACCGTGGAGATCAAGAAGTGATCCATTTGCTTATCAGAGAAGGAGATTTGTGCATTAAGATGCCAGAGGCTGCGGGGTTCACTGTCTTCCTGGACTCCATGTGGTCCTGGATTCCCTTTCCCGGGCTGCTTGGAAAACTGCAAGCTTTCAGGGGGGACCCTGGAGTCACATTAGCATTTTGCAAGTCTGTCTTCAGACAGCAGGAAGGTGCTGAATGCTGCACCAGGCAGAGGGAGGGCCAGGGGCTTCTTGCCATTGAACTGACACAGGTGAATAATTAGGTCATCGTCCTCTTGCCGGTGAATCATGCTCCATTAGAATTTTGGAGACAATTCCTGAAGCTTGCTGTGCTGCTGCCTGGAAGGGTGGCGGGGCGCGTACACACACACACACACACACACACACACACACACACGAGTGACTGATGCTAGGATTTAGCTTTTCTGCTGTCTGCCAGCCTTGCATTTCAGAAGCGCCAAGAGCTTTCCACGCCACCGTCCACTGTGTGGCCATGTGACAGCCAGCAGGGTTGGCGAGGGGCACTGTTCTCTGCTGCTTCTGGGTCATTTCCATGTCCCCCAACCTTGCTCCCGGACAGTGCCCGTGAGTATTAAACCCAGCATAAACTGTGACACGGGGCACGGGCTCAGCTTATCTGAACTCTCCCCTGTCCCCAAAGAGCGAAGGTCAGCCAGGAATGCCCTTTATCCTTTAGGATTCACAGGTAGACACAGTGCCCGATGTATAATGGCTTTGGGCAAACCACTGAAAGAGGCTGATCGTTGCCCTTCATTCTTCTCTAATCCTTTTCTGCGGAAAATACCTAGGCCTCCCTCGATATGTCTGGCTCCCAAAGAGAAGAGCAAGGTGATGTGGATCGGGGGAGAGCGCGCCAGGGTGGAGGGTGCAGCGTCCGGAAACCCACATCCATGTCTGCCGACAGCCAGGCTTGCGCTCTGAAATAAGAGGAGCCCGGAGAACACACACGGAATTTAGAATAAGAAAAAGTGATATTGTGCCTGAGTGTCACGAGTCACGTAATCCAGAAGTCGGTAAAGCATGGCCTTGACTTTATGACGGAGCAATGCATCTTTCTCCTTGGCAGGCTTAAGCAGGACTCGAGGGGGTCCCCCTTCTCACAGCTGCAGCCCCTCTGTCATCCCAGAGGGGCGGGCAGCCCTTTGGTGGAGTGGGCTCCTGTGGATTCTCTTACGTCTGCTGCTTCGAACTCTCTCCTGGACCTTGACGCCATGCTCTCGGCTTTCTCTGGAGTTTGAGGACAGCTGAGGGCATGATGTCACTTGGGTGGGCTCAGCGGCCAGACCTGCTGATCTGATTCACTGAGGCCCATTTTAGCCATGGGAGTGGTTAGGCACTCCCGGGGTGGCACCATCCCTTCCCATACTTGGATGCTGCCGATGCTAAAACTCTGCTGAACAAATGCCCGATAGCTATTTTTGGATTATTGTCTCTCATTATCTGTCCACAGATGGCACCATGAATCATAACTGAAAGAATTAAAATGTGAGGCGCCAGCGTGTAGTTGCTAAGGGATTTTTCGGGGGTGTGTGTACAGTCTGCTAACATGTGCTGGTGGATTTGGGAACAGCAGCCCTGCACATTTGAGATGAGATTCCCAGTGGCAGCAAAGTGTCTCCAAGGGCTCGACTTCTGTGTTTGAAGAAGGCATCCCTATCAAGGGATGCCTTTTTGACAGGTCACATCAGGACCTGAGGACGAACTCGTCCCCCAAGCCAGCAGTGCCCAGAAATCATCTGGAAGGTCATTGCCAGCCAGTAGCAGTCGGCTTCACCCACAGATCATATCACTAAGATTAGGGAAGAGAAGCGAAGATGCAGCTTGAAGAGAGGAGAAGACATTTCAAAAGTGGATGGCGCCGTAGCCTACACGATTCATCCTGATGCTTCCAGTTACATACTTTTAACAACTGAATTTTCCTCCTTTTCTTTCTTTTTTCTGGTTTGTTTTTTTGTTTTTTTTTTTTTGAGACAGAGTTTTGCTTAGTCAGGCTGTAGTGCAGTGGTGCAATTATAGCTCACTGCAACCTCCAATTCTCAAATTCCTGGGCTCAAGGGATCCTCCCACCATAGCCTCCCAAATACCTGGCTTCAAGTGATCCTCCCAGCTTGGTGAGGGGGTCGCAGGAATCTGTGTCTCGGTTGAACCCCTAGACATGCTTGTTCCTGTGGCTCTGTGCGGGCCCCGGAGCCTGATTTCCAGAAAGTGTCGAATACTGCTGAGCAGGGAGTGCCTCCTCAGAGCCCTGAAACAAGAGGCTGCAGAGGCAACGTGGCTGGGCGAGGTCCTGCACCTGCTCCAGGGCCCGACAGCTCCTCACAGAAACCCTCCACCACCGCCCTGTTCTCTGCCTGCTGCCCGGGTGTAAATACGCTAAATCCAAAAGTGGATTAATTGAAAAGCAATAAACACTCACACTGCTGCTCTAATGATAACCCCCTGAAGCCAGCTGCTTTCCCTAATGAAGTGTGGAAGCATTACCTGAACAATGAGGTGATTGTGTGGTTCAACCTGAGTGTACTGGCTCTGGTTGAGCAGAGGCACCGGGTAGGGTCCTAATGACTGCGGCTCCTCGTCTCTGGAGAGGATGCCTTTTTTTTCATTTTTAAGGTGTGCACTTTATTCAGTTGGTCTCAAGTAAGTGTACAGGTAAGCCCTGGCTGCCTCCACCCACTCCCAGGGAGACCAAAAGCCTTCATACATCTCAAGATGAGGGACAAGAAAGGGGCAACCACAGAGGCTAAAATCTTTCAAAATAAAACAAAATAAAAAAAAGTATTAAGGCGAAATTTAAAAATTTTTTTCATTACATAATTGACAACAAACAGACCTGTACTGAGGATGCCTTTTTAGGGTATGTTTCTGCATGAAGTCTGGGGCAGGTTTTAGAGCCAACGTCTAAACTCAGAATCTTCTCTTTTAGCCCCCAGATCCCAAAGTGGGAACTCTGAGGCCTTGGTTTGTATTTTTAGTGGTTTTTAAATTGTTTGCAAGGATCTTAAAAACATGTTGAGGAAAAGCATCCCCTGTTCTTTGCTGTTTCTTTCCCTCTTCTCCTCCCTCCCTTCTCCTCTCTGTTTGCTTCTTTCTCCTCAACTTTTACCTGCAGTTATGAGGAACTTCATCACAATCCCCAGATGTTCCCTCATGCAGTGAATGCCTTTCAAATTTTTTTTATTCCTGGGGGTATTGAAATGCAATTTTATGTTATTTAATTGCGTTGAATTTAATTCTCATACTTCCCATCCATTTTAGCACATAGAGCCCCCTGAGTATTCCATATCCTCCCTGCGGGGTCCGAAGTGTGATAACAGGGTCTATCATGTGGGATAAATGAAGGAAAAGAAAGAAAACAAATATCTTTCTATAATAAGTTTCTTCTTTGTCACTGGGATTAATTATAAGTTTAATGTGTTTTTTTCCTAAAGGACATGACCTAACCTGAATTTATTTATAAACATACCAGGAGATTGTCAGAGAATGGGAGGGTAGGCTTTTTTTGTTTGTTTTTTGTTTTAATTTTATTTCCTTTTCTTTGCTGGAGAAGTAGGGGACAGAAAGGAAATGAATCAGGAACCGGCTTAGAATCTGTAGTTCAGTTCCCTGAGGTTGTAAATTGGTAAGACCAGAGAACTGAAGGAAAAGAGACAGTTTTCACAGGCGATCTTTTTGTGGTCAGTTTTGTTCATATCTCAGAAACTGTTCTCCAATGTGACACGTGACAGTGATGTTAATGAAACTGTTCATTTGGGTTTCTATAGATGTTGACCAAATAAAACCCCATATAAACACCTGTATTAGTTCGTTTTCACGCTGCTGATAAAGACACACCTGAAACTGGGAACCCAAAGAGGGTTTCAGTGGTTTTGGAGGAGGTCTGGGGGTGAATGCCGATCTTCTGAGTGTGACGTCATTTGCAGGAGCAGCCCCTTCGTTTCTGCAAACGCTGAGATGTTTAAAGACAAATGCATCATCATGGTTTAGCCTGTGGACTTACAGTTCCACGTGGCTGGGGAGGCCTCGGAATCATGGCAGGAGGCAAAAGGCACTCCTTACATGGCAGCAGCAAGAGAAAAAATGAGGAAGAAGCAAAAGCAGAAACCCCTGATAAATGGACCCATCAGATCTCATGAGACTTCTTCACTAACATGAGAACAGCACGGGAAAGACCGACTCCCATGGGTCAGTTACCTCCCTCCGAGTCCCGCCAACAACATATGGATTCAGCAATTCAAGTTGCGATTTGGATGGGAACACAGCCAGGCCTTATCGACACCCAACTAGTCCATTTTTTTTTAAATGTACTTGGGACCCCATAAGAATGATTTTAGCTTACGTTATTTGTTAAACCTCCTTCATATCACTGAATGAAGTAAAATATTTTCTGCTTGCGAAAAGTCACCCGGTGAGTGTCACCACCACCTTCGTAAGCTGACCACTTTTTATTTGTTTTTTTTGAGACAGAGTCTCGCTCCATCACCTAGGCTGGAGTGCAGAGGCAACCTCGACCTCCCAGGTTCAAGCGATTCTCCTGCGTCAGCCTCCCAAGTAGCTGGGATTACAGGTGCGCACCACCATGCCCAGCTAATGTTTGTATTTTCAGTAGAGATGGGGTTTCACCGTGTTGGCCAGGCTGCTCTCAAACTCCTGACCTCAACTGATCCACCCGCCTTTGCCTCCCAAAGTGCTAGGATTCCAGGCGTGAGTCCCAAAGCCTGGCCACGGACCACTTCTACCACCATTCTCACTCTTGTCATTTCGGAGTAGGAGATGATGTTCCTGAGTAAATGACAACAGCCATGAATCTCACTCCAAGCCGTGAGGCCTGTAGAAGCAGCAGGTGTACTCACAGCTGCTGTGACTCCGGTGTCTCTACTTCTTGGTCTGAGTCCTGGCATCATTGCCTTTTTCTACCCACAGAGAAAATAGGTAATTAATCTTATTCTAATGACACCAATGGTGAGGTTGCAGCAAAGGGGAAAGGGGGCAAATAGAATTTAAAACCACCCGCTTCACACACGCGCAAATAGCCAACATTAAGAAGATGGGCAGCGCCAAGTGCTGTCAGTGAGAATGTGGAGAAACTCGGGCGTGAAACGGTAACCCTGACTCTGAAAAGAAGGCAGTTTTGTGTACAGTGTAATATGCTACTCCCGTTCCTAGCCATTCCCCATCCAGGCAGTCAGTCACGAGGAAACAAAGGCCTGTGCCCCTAAAGTACCTGTACGAGAATGTCCAGAGTAGCTTTATTCCTGGTCTCCCAGGATGGGGGACAGCCCCAGCGTCCAGGCGAGTGCCCGTTCCCTGTGGTGCATTTGTACAACGCAGTCCCACTCCTCAATGGAGAGAGACGGCCGACACCCACCACAGCCTGGTGAATCTCGGCCGTACGTATGTAACGTGTGATTTCATGGCCATGACATTCACCCAACAGACATGGTTGGCTCATGGTGAGATAAGTCAGGTCGTTTGTGGTCCTGGTTGGTGGGAGGAGAGAAATGGACTAGATGGGGCATGGGGGGCATTTGGGGTGATGGAAATGTTCTAGTTCCCAATGGATGGGTGGTGACACAGGTGTGCATGCTCACCAAAACTCATCCAGCGTGGCCAGGCACAGTGGCTCCTCTGATCCCGGCACTTTGGGAGGCTGAGGCGGGCGGATCATTTGAGGTCTGGAGTTTGAGACCAGCCTGACCAACGTGGTGAAACCCCATCTCTGCTAAAAATGTGTGGGGGACTAGTCAGAGTGGTGGGAAAAACTACAGGGAAAGGACACAGGCCTTTTCTGCAGAGCCCCAGGGAAGAGTAGCTGAAGGCAGCTGTTCTATAACTCTGAGGCAGAGGGCAAGGCGTTGCTACAAAGGAGTGTGGGAGAATTTAAACAGGCTTGATTGCTTACGTTGACCAGGAACTGACCTTTGGTCATCCTCGCCTGACACGCCCTGAAAGGGGAACAATAAATGTTAATTGCTACAAGTTGTGTGGGCTCCAGGTTTTCAGCATCGTGCCTGCGCGAAATAATAGCAAGCAGCTCCAGCTTCTCGGGGCTGCTCTCTGGTCGCTGGAGCCAGGCAGTTCCCTCGCTGCACTTACACTGCATACCTGTGTCTGAGAACTCATTTCATCCGTTGGTTGGCCAGGGTCTCCAGGACATACCCGACAGGTGAGAGGAATAATGAACTCACAACCTTCAGATTATGAGACCCTGCAAAAATGCAGAGAAAATTAGCTGGGCGCGGTGGTGCCTGCCTGTAGTCCCAGCTGCTCAGGAGGCAGAAGCAGGAGAATCGCTGAAACCCAGGAGGCAGAGGTTAAAGTGAGCAGAGATTGCACCACCGCACTCTAGTCTGTGTGACAAAGCAAGACTTCATCTCAAAGATAAAAGAAACCTCATCCGACTCCATGCTTAACGCCTGTGCATTTCGTGGCATGTACTTTTAGCTGAGTTAAAAACAAGACAGAAAATCAGGGGAAAGAGGCAGGTGGGGAGCCGTGCACGCGGAGCGGTTTTGGAGGAGGTCTGGGGGTGAACGCCGATCTTCTGAGTGATGTTACCCGTAGGAGCACCCCCATTCGTTTCTGAATGCTGAGGTGTCTAGAGAGGGATGCCTCATCATGACTTAGCAAAAATCGAATTATGTGCACATGTGTTTACACAGACTCACCCATACACACCACACCAAGCAACATGTAAACAGTTGTGCAATCCAGTTTGGCAGTGTATTGATTTTCATTGCCGTATTCTTTCAACTTTTTTCTTTTTGAGACAGAGTCTCGCTCTGTTGCCCAGGCTGGAGTGCAGTGGCATGATCTCGGCTCATTGCAACCTCTGCATCCTGGGTTCAAGCGATTCTCCTTCCTCATCCTCCCAAGAGGCTGGGATTATAGGTGTCTGCCACCACGCACGGCTAACTTTGTATTTTTAGTAGAGATGGGATTTCGCCATTTTGGCCAGGCTGTTTTTGAATCCTGACCTCAAGTGATCTGTCTGCCTTGGCCTCCCAAAGTGCTGGGATTACAGGTGTGAGCCACCACAGCCGGCCTGTTCTTTCAACTTTTTTGGTAAGTGTGACACTTCATAACCGAACCTTGGGGATGGGAGAGGCAGTGATTGCTTCTGCTCCTGCGTGTCCATCTGTGAAATCGTGTGCAGTCGCCTCTTCCCACCCTCTGCTCCCTGAGAACGGACTACTGTGAGGGGAGAGATTCTCAAGCCTTGTGCAGGATCGAGGCGCCTCTGACCTGGGGGTTTGCTGGGCACCCTGGGTGTCCCTGAGGAAGGAAAATAGATTCTACATACTCTTGTGCTAAGCAGGTTATTCTGGGTTGAATGTCCCCCTAAAATCCTATGTGGAAGCCCTAACCCGCAGCACCTCCGAATGTAACTGCATTTGGAGATGGGGCCTTTGAAGAGGTCATTAAGTTAAAACGAGGTCACTAGGCTGGGCCCTAAGCTGATATGACCAGTGTCCCTATGAGAGGAGATGAGGACACAGACACACAGAGAGGGACCGCAGTGTGAGGACATGGAGAGAAGGCGGCCCAGTGCAAGCCAGGGAGAGAGGCCTCAGGAGGACCCAGCCCTGCGACGCCTTGACCTCAGACTCCAGCGTCCAGGGCGGTGAGATAAGTGTCTGTGGCTTAAGCCGCCCTGGTCAGACTCATACACAAGCGTATGCTGCTGTTAGCCATGACTTCTTTCTTTGGTTACTGTCCTGCAGAAAATGGTGTTCAGTTTTTTCTTTGGAACCAAATCTCATTGTTAATCTCCCTCTTGCCTTTTCTTTTCTTTTTTGAGATGGAGTTTTGCTCTTGTTGCCCAAGGCTGGAGTGCAATGGCGCAATCTCGGCTCACTGCAACCTCCACCTCCCAGGTTCAAGTGATTCTCCTGCCTCAGGTTCCCCAGTAACTAGGATTACAGGTGCCCGCCACCACGCCCTGCTAATTTTTGTATTTTTCATACAGATGGGGTTTCTCCATGTTGGCTAGGCCGGTCTTGAACTCCTGACCTTGTGATCTGCCTGCCTCAGGCTCCCAAAGTGCTGGGATTATAGGCCTGAGACACTGCGCCTGGCCTTCTTGCCTTTTTAATGCAGGAGGCTGTGCCTGGGCTGTTGTGCAAGATAACTTTCTGTAGTTAGAGCCACGTGAGGCCCTGTGTATCACAACGGCCTTCCCTTAGGTTTTGGACTCAAAGGGACAGGGCCTTCCTTTATGCAATGAAGAAATCTCACTCACTTGAGCTCTCTAAGCCTGTTTCCTGATCTGCAGAACAAGGATCACAGCAGCTCTGCTTCCTCAAGGCGTGCTGTGACGGTGGAACTCAGAGACTGTATTTAGATGCTGGGCTGCGTGTCCTGTTGGGTAAACATGGGTGGTTACCATCATGATCAGCTTGATCACTCTCATCATTACAGCGCGAGAAAGCCAGGCTGGCAACATCTGTCATGCCGGCAGTCTCCTCTTTACACAGCGGACTCCGCCTCCCTCATTCTGTGCCAAGAGTTTAGGGTTCCTGGAGGCCAAGTAGAAAAATCTATCTGCCCTGTGGCTTCATGTCTCTCTAGCCTCAGGGTCCTACCAGAGCCACTCTCTTGAAAACCAGTCATCTGCAAACATCAAAGAACTGTTGCTTTTCTAGCACGATTTCTGGGAGCAAATGATGTCCTTCAATGCCATTGCTATTTCAAAGGAGAAATTTACATTTTATTGGCAAATCCATCAGGGAGAGGAAGGATGCATTTGGTCCACATGAAATAATTATTTCTCATTTGTGTGTGTGTGTTTGTTAAGCTTTCATGAGGATGTTTTCCAAGGTTTTTATTCCCTTGACTGCCGGACGTATTTCACAGGACAGAGGACTGGATAATACTGCCCCGAAGGCCTCTTCTACCTGAGATGGGTAAGGAGAGGTGGCCTTCTCCAGGGAGGTGGCCCGGTTTTCACCTGGCCAGCATCTTCACATCTTGGCCGGAAGCAGAACGACTAAATGGAAGTGGCCCAGTTGGGTTGTGGTTTGACTTTGATGTTGATTAGGTCAGAAACTTCCAAATGCTGAAGGGGGTTTTCCTCCTCATATATGATCTCTCAGTGCCAACCCCTGGTTCAGCATTTCCCTGGTAATTGGGGTCACCTTGGTGCTGAAGCCCAGCCTCCCTGGGAGGTGACCTGCCAGTATCCGTGCTGCTTGCCTCAGTCCCAGCTCTGTTTGGTCGGCCCTGTCAAGGTAGGTGTAAGGTCCCAGAGCAACCAGGGGCTCTGGCGAATACACATCGATTTGCAAAGGCCGTGGCCCCACGTGGGGTTTTGGCAAAGCTCCAGGGAGCTGTTCCGGAAACACAGAGGCCTCTACTGCCTCTCTGGACTCTCGGCTTTAGCCTGGAGATGGGCAGAGACTCCCTAGGAGTTTGCGGGGAAACTCAGTGACCCCTGACCTTGGTGAGCCAGGGGCTCAGCCCCCCTCCCTGCTATGCTTGGAGGATGCTCGTAATGAAAACACCCTTACCAGGCCTGGGGTCTCTGGACATCAGTTGCCTTCCTTTGCTTTGCCGGAAGGAAACAAAGATGGGGACATCCCAAGCCCTCGGTTTCCCTCGTGCCTTTCCAAGGAGCCATTTTCCAATTACAGCGAGGAGGAGTTGGGATCACAGAGTCACTTATAAATAGCCCTCTGTGTTGGGAGGCACATTTCGTCTTGGCAAGAGAAGGAGGCTTTGCCGGGGCCGGGAAGTGGCTTTCCTCCGAGTTCTGGCTGCGGATCCCAGGAGCTTATTGAGCGAGTGATGAGGAGCCAGGCGGCTTCCACCCTCGCCCAGATTCTGCCTCTCGGTGTCAGGGAGCACTGCAGCAAGGCCACAGCCTCTCCAGGGTCCTGGCCACCCGAGTGCCACCCTCAAAGGCCATGGTCCCGCTCCGTGGCGTCATTACCACTGTGACGAGCATTCCCATGCACTGTCCACGTCCCGGTCCCGAGCAGGAAGGCAGGGCTTTGTGGCACCTTGTCAGAGCCAGGTGCTGGCTTGGGTGACAGGTGCAACGAGTTGGATGCCATCTTATTCTGTTCATGCTGCTGTCACAAAATACCGTAAACTGACCTGGGTGCGGTGACTCACGCCTGTAATCCCAGCACTTTGGGAGGCTGAGGCCAGTGGATCACTTGAGGTCAGGAGTTTGAGACCAACCTGGACAACATGGTAAAACCCTATCTCTACTAAAAACACAAAAAATTAGCTGGGCATGGTTGCGGGCACCTATAATCCCAGCTACTTGGGAGGCTGAGGCAGGATAATTTCTTGAACCCAGAAAGCAGAGGCTGCGGTGACCACAGATCGTCACTGCAGTCTGTTAAGATTTATCATGGATCTATGTTGTCGTATGTGATGTGTTTTGATAAAGAGCTATGAAAGATCCAATCCTGCAACTGTTGAAGATGAGTACGTAGATTTCCCCTGCTTATCTGCTAATGCGATGAATTATATGCGTCGATGAATTACGTGTACACTCAAGACTGGGCGACAAGAGCGAAACTCCATCTCAAAACAAAAAAACAAACAAAAAAACAATAGGCGTGATCTGTTATCGCTCCAGAGGCTAAGAGTTCAACATCAAGGGCCAGCAGATGGGCTGTGTGGTGACGACCCCCTTCCTGGACGGCAGTCTTCTTGCTGTGTCCTCACATGGCAGAAGGGGCGAGGTGCTCCCTGGGGCCTCTTTTCCAAGGGCACTAATCCCATGTATGAGGGCCCCATCCTCATGACCTTATCACCTCCCAGGGGCTCCAGCTCCTAACACCCTCACATTGGGGCTTCCATTTCAACACATGAATTCGGGGGGGCTCTCAGACATCCACACCATGGCAGAAATCCACATGGCCCCTGGGCTCAGGGAGAATCATTTCATCATTCGGCATGCAGACTTACATGAAGCAGGAAGAGCATCACAGCAGACCAAGTTCAGTGCTAGGTGGTACAGGATGCGGCCCTTTGTGGTGTTGAGTGAAGGGTGGAAGGGAGGGTGGGCGGCTTGAGCCCAGGAGAGATATTTTGCACACAGTGCTGAAGCCATCTAGGGAGCCGTCTTGAAAGGGGCCGCCTGATTTAATAGGAGCAGTGGAATTCAGATCCTCGGAGAGCTGCGTCTCGGACCAACCAGACAATCCCAGGTCCCCCTCGCCTGCCTGCCTGTCTGGTTTATTTCCCGCCATCAAGCCTGTCCAGGTCCCGAGTCCCTGTGGAGCTCTCCTTGCTCCTGGTACCACCCCACTGCACCTTCCAACATGCTGACACCATGCCATGCCTAAGAGCACCCAGGCTGTTCCTCCCATCTCCCGACTGTATTAGTCCATTTTCATGCTGCTGATGACAGCAGTGAGGTTTTCAGGCACCCGCTGTGTGGTGGTCTGATCCTTCTCACCACTGATCCTTCCGGCCCTTGATCTCATGCTACGCAAGACTGGGAAGAAAAGGGTTAATGGACTTAAGAGTTCCACACGGCTGGGGAGGCCTCACAATCACGGTGGAAGGCAAGGAGGCGCAAGTCATGTCTTAGATGGATGGCGGCAGGCAAGACTGTGTGCAGGGAAACTCCCCTTTTTAAAACCATCAGATTGGCTGGGCACAGTGGCTCACACCTGTAATCCCAGCACTTTGGGAGGCCAAGGCGAGTGGATCACTTGAGGTCAGGAGTTTGAGACCAGCCTGACCAACGTGGTGAAACCCCATCTCTACTAAAAATACAAAAATGAGCCAGGTGTGGTGGCAGGCACTTGTAATCCCAGCTACCTGGGAGGCTGAGACAGGAGAATCGCTTGAACCTGTGAGGTGGAGGTTGCAGTGAGCCAAGATTGTGCCGCTGCATTCTAGCCTGGGTGAAAAAGTTAGACGCAGTTATTAAAAAATAAATAAATAAATAAAGTCAGATCTCATGAGACTTATTCACTGTCACAAGAACAGCACGTGAAAGACCCACCCCCATGATTCAGTCATCTCCCACTGAGTCCCTCCCCTAACACATGGGAATTATAGGAGCCACAAAATGAGATCTGGGTGGGGACACAGAGCCAAGCCATATCACCCACGCTGGTCTTTATGTTCCTCAGAGGCAGAGGCCAAAGGTGCAGCGTTTTAGGTGACAGCATGGGATCGTACTGCACACCGCCTGTGGTACCTGAGCAGGTAGCTTCACCTGCTCCCTTCCCCAACCCCCCTCCTGCCTGCACCTCCTGAACATGCTCGGGCCCTGTGTGCACCCAGCATTGTCCTTTGGATGAGACTCAGATCATCTTCAGGCACCCACCTTGCAGTCTGATCCTTCTCACCAACTATCATTCAAGTGGTTTGTTTGTGGGTTTGCGGGGCAGCCACCAGCAAGCGAGGAGCTGGTGCCCCATGAAGCCTACAGGTGTCCTTGATGGGGGGAGGGGCAAGGACTGGGTGGCTGGCAGGGTCTGCCCAATTTAACACAGATAGGGGATTGAAAGAAGTGCCAAATACAAGGGGCTGTGCTGGGAATTTGGAGTGCTGCTCCTGGGATGGGCTTGACCTGCTTACACAGCACTGAAATGCTGTATTTCAGGGAGAGGAGGGTTTGGGGCTCTGCAGCGCTCAGGCTCTAGGAAGATGTGCAGGCGGCATTTTCACAGGCTCTGCAGGGCTTTGCACTCGCTCAGAGCGCCTTCTCCGGTACTCCAAAGCTATGTGATGGCTTAGGAAGAGAGGGGACGGGAAGTCTCTTTGCATCTGTCACACTGCAATGCTGTACAGTATGGCAGTGCACGTGGCGGAAGAGGCAACAGGGGTCCAGGAGTCGGGGCTTCCAGCCAGTGGTCATGCACAACATGCGAGGTAGGGGTCTGGACCAACCTCGAGCCCTGGGGCCCCAGACCCTCACGGACGAGCCATGGGTGCCTCTGCTGTCTTTCCCAGCAACGCCTGTCCATGATGAGTGTGATGGAGACTCGAGTCCCCTGCCTTTCTGTGATCCTAACTCCTAGTGGGCTGTGGTTGTCATGGGTTTTGAAGATGTGCTTGAAAGCTTCAGGCTAAGTTAACGTTATTTTTAATTTTATTTTTTTGAGATGGAGTCTTGCTCTGTCGCCCAGGCTGGAGTGCAATGGTGTGATCTCGGCTGACTGCAACCTCCGCCTCCCAGGTTCAAGTGATTCTCCTGCCTCGGACTCCTGAGTAGCTGGGATTACAGGCGCCTGCCACCATACCTGGCTAATTTTTGTATTTTTAGTAGAGATGGGGTTCTACCATGTTGCCCAGGCTAGTCTTGAACTCCTGACCTCAGGTGAAACACCCACCTCCGTCCCCCAAAGTGCTGGGATTACAGGTGTGAGCCACTGCTCCCGGCTGGCTAAGTTAATGTTAGGTGTAAGCATTTGAGGTGCTAAGGAGGAAATGGTTGTCAGTTTTTTAGTTAGGAGAACAGATGGAAACTCCCCCTTCTCCCCAAGCTGGTAGAATCGGTGGAGGGGGCCATGCTCTCTCCTGGGCTTGCTTCCCGGATGCACTGCCCTGCGGAGCGGCTCTGTTGAAAAGAAATGTGACCTCCCTCCTGACAGTCCTGCATCCTTAGGGGTCCCTGTGGCCCTGAGTGCCAAGGGCAGAGCCCCAGGGCCCCTGGCAGGGTGTCCATCTTCTTTCTTCCATTTGCTAATTCCATTGCCGCCTCTGAGGGCGGGGAGGGGGGCGGGGGCTTTGTCAGCCCCAGCGAAAGGTCCCATCTCAGATATGATTGCTTCACTCCAAGAAAACCCAGCGTCGGCACAGAGTTCTGGGGTGATTCCCGCAAGAACTTGTCCTGTGATGAGCCATCGATGCTGCTTGGAACTGCCAATGACATTTCAAATGCCGAATGTCAATCATAGGATCACGGCAAAGGCTCTGGAAAGTGTTGCTAACTCTGTCTTGGGGCAGGACCCAAGGGGGGTCCCCCCGAGAGGCCGCCCTTAAGGGCACAGCAAGAAAGCCCAGCTTTGAGGGAGACAGGTGGGGAGGTGGCAGGTGCCGGGACCTCGGCCCCACACGGGGCTTAGAGAGCCCAGTGAGGAAGATGGGAGGACGCCCTCTGCCTCTTCCCTGGAGGCCCCACCCCTTCCTTTCCTTGGAGATGCACAGAAGAGAATTACAGACTCTTGCTTTGTGTTACATAACTCTTGTTTCAATGTCCATAAAAGGCCTTCCTACTTCCCAGCCAGCAGATACAGAAGTGAGAATGAGGGTGATTTAGAATGCCAGTGAGGCGGCTCATACAAATGCCCAGTGCAGTGCAGCGGCCGTGCCCGGATGGCCACCTGCTGCTCTGTTGTCTGGTGGACATGTTCTGTGGATGGCACAGAACAGGCTGCCCACCATCCGAATTCTCCCAGCCTCCTGTCTGTCTGAAGGTGCCAGCCATGCCCCAGCCTTGGAGACATCTTGCTTGTTGCTGTTTCTCAGGGCTCCCTGGTATTGTCCATCCCCAGATGCTTCCCGGGGCCATGGTTTCTTGTCCCATCCTCTCTGCAGAAGCCAGGGTTCCCTTTGCTTCACGTGGGGATTCTTCCCTTCACCTGCCAGTCTTGCCTTCTGTACTGATGTCTGAGCTTCCTCCCTGTGCGTATCCATCCTTCCTGTCTTGCTGGCACGTTCACCACGTCTCCCATCCATCCTGCAAACCTTTGCCTGGGCTGCAACCTCTGCCAGGAGCGCCTTCTCCAGGTACTCCAAAGCTGGCGATAGCTTACAAGGGAGGCGACAGGAAGTCTCTTTGCATCCCATGGGGGTGGGAGGCTCCTTTCTGCTCTGGGTTTCTTTAAATCCTAACATTCCCCTCTCAAGGGTGCATCTCGGCCGTACCTTACAGGCAGGCATCTGTCTGTATTACCGGAATGTTATTTGAAACGAGGAAGGAGGAGGACAGCTGAATTAATGGGAGAGAAAGCAGGTGAGCTGTAGAGAGCTCAGTTCTCATTTCTTCCCTGGCTCCTTTCCAGGCCTTTAGGGCACTGACAAACCTGGACAAAGCAGTGTCTGTTCTTACGGGACGCGTCCTTCCCCTGTGCGGGGCACTTTTCACCATAGAAGATTCTGTGGGTGCCCAGCCTGAGTGTGGCTTGTCATAAACCCTCGAGAATAATTTGTCATATGTTGTTTCTTGTGCTTCTATATCTTACAGAGGTGTTTGACCTGTGATTATGTCATAACTTAAGTTTTTAAAAATTCCATCGTCCATGAAAGTGACAGCCATACTGTGTGCTAAGGTGACTCAGTGAAGACTTTGAACCCGAACAGCTTGAGTGAATGTCTTGGCTCCAGTGTTGACTGTGATGTGGAGCAAGTTCCTTAATCTCTCTGTGCCTCCGTTTCCCCCTCTGTCGAGTAGAATAATGGTGCTCACTTCCTAGAGCTATTAGGCTCAAAGGAGGCGGTCCCGGGGAACTCAGAACAGCATGTGGCACCTGAGCCCCGGCTGTGTCTTTGCTGTTAGTGTTCTTGCCACTGCTGGGTACACCTGTAGCCAGAGACAGACCCCACACTCTGCCTTCCTCATGCACCCAGACCAGCAGCCTGACGCCAGCTGCACACACGGAGCAGTGCTGAGATGTCACATCTGAGCCGGCCCCCTCTTCCTTCTCCCAGAAGACTTTTACTGGGAACTCGTGATAAGCTGAACATAGGGCAGGCAGCGCCAGAGGACAGGCAGGAGTCTGCTTTCTGCCAAGAGGATTTTCTAGGCCTTGAAATCATCAAGGGGAGAAATAGTCAGGCAATTATCACAAGTAAATGTTTGCATTGTTCTCATTTGCATTGTGAGCTGAGTCCTTTAGACCAGCAGGGAGGTGCCTGGGCTTAAGCTCCTAGGGCTTTTCTTTGGAAGGAGAATCCCCGAATCACTAGGGGATGGTCCACGTGCGTGTTATTTTAGCAGCTGTCCTAGGCGTGCATTCAAGTGCAGACGTGGGCGTGCACTTGTGTCTGGTTGTGCATTTGTGTCGGGTGCAGGGTGACCTGAGGACTTGAGTGACCTTTTCGGTCAGCAGTGTGCAGTGTTCGAAGACCTTGTCAGTCATCATATTTCTAACCATAGAAACTTCTTTAGGGGTGACCACATGCCAGGCACTACTCTAAACCTTTACTTATGAGCTCTCAATAAACCCACACACCAAGTCCATTTCACAGGTGAGAAAACCGAGGTTTGTGCATCACACATAATGCCCAGTGACACATTGTACAAGTCTGTATTTGCACCCAGGCAGCCCGGGCCAGGTCCCATGCCCTCCACCTCTGTGGCAGCATCCCCTGACCTGTCCGCCAGTTTCACCTCCGGCATTCAGCGAGGGCTGGCCTGTAGGAATGTGAGAGAGATGCCCTTGTCTTGAGGGCAGAGATGCCTAGTGCCATATTGTAGCCAGCACAACCCTCAGGGGCCTGGAGAAGGAAGTGCTGGCTCAGCCTGAGCAGGCCAGGGCATGGGTCTACCTCGACTGAGTCGCCTTCCCAAGGCTGAGTTGGAGGTAGGCTGTAGGAAGAGGTGGTCTCCCTTAGGGAGGAGGGCACCTCAGCTTGTGTCGCTCTGATCGAATGTGTCCTGGAGACATGCTTATCTCTGAAGCTTCCTTTTCTACCTTCATGCCCACGGGGAGCCACCACTCAGGAGGCTTCCTCCATGTATTAGTCCATGCTCACACTGCTGTGAAGAAATACCCAAAACTGGGTGATTTATAAAGAAAAGAGGTTTAATTGACGCACAGTTCCCATGGCTGGGGAGGCCTCAGAAAATTTACAATGGTGGCGGAAGGCGCCTCTTCACAGGGTGGCAGGAGAGAGAATGAGTGTCAGCAGGGGAAATGCCATACACTTATGAAATCATCAGATCTCATGAAAACTCACTCACTATCACCAGAACAGCATGGGGAGAACACCCCCATGATGTTACCTCCCACCTGGTCCCTCCCATGACATGTGGGGATTACAGGGATTGTATTTCAAGGTGAGATTTGGGTGGGGACATAGCCAAATCACATCACCTTACAACTCTGCCCTGTGGTCCTGCCCACAAGGCTTTGCAGAGAGGCCATCCAACTGTTGAAACCAGTGGGCGAATCTGACGATCTCTGAATTCCCTTCAGGGATAATTTGCCTTCTTCCTGAAGAGTAGCACACATTTGCGGCCAGATAGCTCTACCACCCTCTTCTGTCAAATCCAAAAAGTCTGATGGTCGTCCTTCATTTGTCCCATCTCCATCCCTTTCTGTTCAGATTGACAGTGTTCCTCCTGCTCTTGCAATCCCATATGGTATCAAGTGATGTTCCAGCCACACCCTTGGTGTTTGTTTTGTTGCTTTCTCATTTTTTGCCATATGGATAGACTGAGAATCCTCCAAATCTTCAAGCTCTGGTTCCTTTTTGCTCAACAATTCCTTCTTTGATTCCTCTCTCTCCTTTTGCATTTTACTGTAAGCAGTCAGGAGGATCCAGCTGCTCCTTCAACACTTTGCTTAGAAATCTCCTCAGCTAAATATCTGATTTTATTGCTCACACAGTCTACCTTCCACAAAAACACTAGAACACAGTTGAGCCAAGTTCTTTGCCACTTTAGAGCAAGCATCGCTTTTCCTCCAGTTTCAAGTAACATGTTCCTTGTCTCCATCTGATATCTCAGTAGAATCACTCCAGCATTCATATTTCTAGCATGCACCTCAAAGCTCTTCCAGCCTGTAATCGTTACCCAGTTCCAAAGCATTTCCACAATATTTTTAGATATTTGGTTTTCTTCACCAATACTATTGTGTGTGTGTGTGTGTGTATACACATACATACCTGGCCAGGCGGAGTGGTTCATGCCTGTAATCTCAGGACTTTGCGAGGCAGGCAGATCACTTGAGGCCAAGAGTTTGAGACCATACTGGCCAATGAGGCAAAACTCTGTCACTACTAAAAATATGTATATACAAAAATTAGCCAGATGTGGTGGTGCACACCTGTAATCCCAGATAGATGGGAGCTGAGGCACAAGAATCACTTGAGCCTGGGAAGCAGAGTTTGCAGTAAGCTGAGATCACACCACTGCATTCCAGCCTGTGTGACAGAGCAAGACCCTGCCTCAAAAAAAAAAAAAAGTGTGTGTGTATGTGTGTGTGTGTGAGACATTTCAGAATAGATTGCTGCTCCCAACAGCCAGTACTTCTAAATAAGGTCCTCAATTAATATACAAATTTAAGCTTTAAAAATATTCTTTAAGAAAAACAAAATAAAAATGAAAGAAGAATGGAGACTTTCTGAGGAATATGACCTAAAGGAAAGATCCTTTGAGGCCTACAGATGCCCTAAGTAAGGAAGCAAAAACACAAAACCAAAAATCACCCACCCTACTGTACCAGATCACCTCATACATACAAGGAGAAGGGTTGATTTAAATTAAACAAAGGAAGTAAGCCCACTTTGGGAAGATGTTATAGATATTTGTTACAGCCACATCCCACTCCTGGTACCAAAGTCTGCATTTGCTTATAATTTATTGTAAAGAATCAGCTCACATGATTATGAGGTTGGCCAATTTGCAATCAGTAGGTAAGACTGGAAACTCAGGCAGGAGTCGATGCCGCAGTCGTGAGGAAAAACTTCTTCCATAGGAAACCTCAGTTTCTGCTCATAAGGCCCCCAGCTGATTGGATAAGGTCTACTTACATGACAACTTGCCACCAGCTCATTGTAGATGTGTGTGTATTTCTCCAGGCTGGTATCTGAATGCCTGGCTCTTTTCTGAGTGTGAATGCATTGGCCCTGAGCCTAAGGTCTCCCCTTCTGAGGCACTGTGAGCCTTGCCCATGTGGTTCTGGCCTTCCTCATGGGTCTCCAGGGCCATCCTGGGAGACTTGGCTTTACCTGCCTGTCTGCTTTCCCTTATCAAGGATCATGCATCTTTAGTCAACTTATCTGTAGGGCCTGATTTGGAACCGTTTCCTGTAGCTGATGGTTTTGGTGCCACCCATCTGGCTGTGCATACATCTATGGGTAGAATTTTTCCTACAGAACTGAGATATGATGAGAAGTTTTAAATGCTTTTTTTGAGGTTTCCCCCTCTCTCCAGTTATGTAGACTGGCGTGCATCTAATCAGATAAACAGGACTCCTGGGTGTGAGAGCTGGAACCAATCAACCCCCATGGGAACACAGGACATAGTCAATGGGGAGATTTCCAGACTCAGCCCTAGTTGAATCCTCAGCTACTGTATGGGTAATTTGTTCCATATGCCTTCTGGACAGAGGCCCCCCACTCATATAGGCTGTAGACCAGTGTCAACCTTATCATCATAAAATAGCCAGCTGCTTTGAGAGAAGCAAGTGTGGTGGTTGGAAAGTGAGAGGATGAGTATTGATGGATATTGTGGCTGCCATTTCAAGAGCTCTGATTGGACTCTCTTTGGTGTCAGGCTTTTGATGATATAACAGTGTTTATAGAAATCATTGTTCTGCAGGTGATACTTAACTTAATATAATTTTCACTTTGCAGGTGGCCATCATCGCAGGCAACTTCGAGCTGGCAGAATACATCAAGAACCACAAGGAGACAGACGTCGGTGAGTAGGCACGTGGAGAGACTGTGGCGGGATTTGGTTTGGAGATGCTCCAAGGAGTCATGCACCAGCTTTTTAAAAATGCTTCTAAGATTGGTTTAGAGCTTGCATTTAGCAAAACTTAACATAGCATTAGCCTGTTTTCCATCTCTGGTCTTACTCTTTTTAACTTATAGTGGGGATGGGGCTAAGGAGGGCCTTAGAGGTCAGGCCATCTGAAACGTGCCTCTCTAGAAGGATGATGTTCTCCTCTCTTCTGACAGTCCCCATTGCAAGGTTGCTTTCCATGGGAACATCATTGATGCAGTAAAATGGAGAGAGGAACAGGAAGTGTTTGATTTATGCTAAGGATTGGCTCTAGGCGTCCCTAGCTGATGTGTGTGTCTGATTTTCCCAATGAGTGATAAAAATTGGATACATGTCTTTATGCATTTGTCCAAACTGGTAGAATGTACAAGCCAAAAGTGAACCCTAATATAAACTATGGACTTGGGGTGACACCATGGGCTCTCAGTCGTAACCAATGGCCCACTCTAGGGGGATTTTGATGACTGCGGAGACTGCACGTGACGGGCAGGGGCTCTGTGGGTCAGCTCTGTTCCTTCTGCTCGGTTTTACTGTGAACCTAAAACTGCTCTAAAAATATGACATCTTTTTTAAAAATCTAAATTAAAGAGAAATCAGACTGGAGAACGTGCTAAGCGTCAAGCGATGGTTGCAGGGCATGGCTCTCGATTGGTGAAACAAAATTAATTTGCAGCCGATTTAGATGTGTTTATCGGAAGGTGCCATAACACTCACACTTCTGTTTAGGCAAAGAGCCGGCGACCCGGTGAGGGTGGAGAGAGAGCCAGTGGCGTCCTCTCAGCTCCCCTCTGGTTGCCTCTGCTTCACTTCCTTCGTGGTTGTGCTGACGGCCCTTCCCCTTTTTAGTACCCCTTGTGCCAACCAGAAGGACTGTCTCTGGGGCTCCTCCTCTCTCCCGTCGCCCTGCCGTCGGCTGGGCCCAGTCTTGCACCTTGGACGAGCCCAATGGCCTGTTCCCTCCAGCCCCGGGCTTCCACAGGACCTGCAGCAGGGAGCAGTCCCATTGGACCAGCAGTGGTGAGCTTGGGAAGATGACGCCACCCCATCGAGGGGGTCAGGAGGGTGCTCCCGGGTGTCTTTTATTGCCTGTGCCCTGCACCCCGTTTTTGGCATCAGGGCAAGCAGAACTGTGTGTTTGGTTGTCGAGGCTTTACCGTGTGGCATGTGTGCCCTACCCTGACCATGGCCGGTACCTACCCCACCTTGGAGAACCGCACAGGGATGCAGAGCCGGATGCTGGGCTTGCATCATGGAGCACCCATGCAGAGCCTCGGGGCCTCCCCATGGCTGCACCCAACACTGATGCACATGTCCCTCCCTTGAGCCAGGGCAGATCACTTAATTGCTCTGAGATCCAGGATCCCACCTGGGCTGCCTCAGCACCTCCAGGAGTGCATTACAGAGATGGATGAGTTAATGTCTGCAAGGTGATTTAAGAAATGAACGGAGCTCTCAGAATGCCAGAGACCGTCTCCCTGCTACCTCCCTAATAAGAGAAAGCAGCACATAGGATAGCTGTGGTTTGAGATCTAAAAATATTGGCTGCTGTGAAGGGAGCGGGACTGTCTTGGGCAGGAGCACACAGCAAAGAAGGGAGGTGAGGAAGCCTGGGCACAGGACCCACCCACGACTGCAGAGCTTGTTGCTGGGACCCCTGGAGAAGAGCCCAGCCAGCTCCACAGATCCTGAGTTGTCTGGGATAATAACAAGCTCTGGACTACCCTCTTTATGGGTTTTAAGTGCCCACCTTGACTTTGGCCAGCATTGCAAAGAGGAAGGTGTGAAGTGGCTTCCTTATCCTGGCTCCCCACACAGAGCTGAGAAATACAAGGGCTGCTAGCCCTGCTCCCAATGTTGCCCCATGGAGTCACAGCTTCCAACCCTCCCTTCTGAGAACGTAAGGGCCAGCCACCAAACCTTCCTACTCAAAAACAGGGTGGGCCGGGCGCGGTGGCTCACGCCTGTAATCCCAGCACTTTGGGAGGCCGAGGCCTGCAGATCACCTGAGGTCAGGCGTTCAAGACCAGCCTGGCCAACATGGTGAAACCCCGTCTCTACTAAAAATACAAAAATGAGCCGGGTGTGGTGGCGGGCACCTGTAATCCCAGCTACTCAGGAGGCTGAGGCAGGAGAATCGCTTGAACCCAAGAGGCAGAGGTTGTAGTGAGCCAAGGTGGTGCCATTGCACTCCAGCCTGGGCGACAAGAGCTAAACTCCATCTTAAAAAACAAAACAGAACAAACAAACAAAAAAACCCGGATGTCTTGCCAAGTCTGTTGAAGCACGGAGTTGATTTCACAACCCAACTTGGGGGACATTTGTGGTCTTTTCAGTTTTCAGATATAATTATTATTAATATCTTCCCTATTTATGATGCAGACACCTCTCTACAAACAGAGGGTTTTTCATTATTATAGAAGGAACGCCCATTTGCTGGGCGAATACATTTTAATTACCCCTTACCTGTTCTGATCTATTATTTATTAACTGTAAACAGCACCCCCTATTGAGAGAGGGAGGCACCCCCCACGGGCTCACATGACTAACCTAGTTTGAAGTGCCAAGACCGAAGTTTGAGTTCTCTTGCATCTGTATATTTGTAAACTACCCGGTTCTGCAGGGTTCGAAGCAGGACTGGCTTTGACAATCAGCTGACGCAGGGAGTCGGTGTCTGTTGTTCTCTGCTTTCTGGGCTTTTCCAGGGCCCCAAAGGGAAAAGACAGTTTAGAAAATCTGTATTTGCCCACAGGATTCCTTGGGCATCTACAAAAAAGAAGAAGAAAAAAACCTCTTGTTTTATCTGGGTCAACTAAGGGTTCGTGATTATGAACTAGCAAACTGGCGTCAACACAAACTGTGCCGTTTGAATCGATTGTGTTGGAAGTTTCCCGGAGAGAGAGAGAGGAAGGGTGCGGAGGCTGTGAGTCCTCTAGGAAGCTGACGTCTCTCAGTGTGTTGGTCGATCCAAGCACAGAGAATCTGTTGTAAAATCCTGATCTAATGCCTTCTTAACGAAACCTGTAGGTTTGAACTCAGTTGCTTCTCCCCTCCCCTGTGGTCACCCCAATTTTGCATCTCCTCTCTGACGGGGGTTCAGACGCTGGGCAGGTGGTAGGGAGGGTCTTGTACTCTGTTCCCCACAAGCCTCCGTGTTTTTTGCCTGCATGGGTCTTGCTAACTCCTGCATGCGGGTCTTTGCCCATAGTATAAGAAAGCTACCCTACTTCTGAGTGAAGGAATAACCACAGTGAAAACAGCTAGCACTTACCAAGTACTGCGGGCCAGCCCTTCCCACACGTCATCACAACCATGCAGGCCTCCACATCCAAAGGCAGTTGCAGTCTCCATGTGAAGAACAGCCTAAGCCACCTGGCATTTGGGGTGGGGCTCCCCTGGAAGCTGGCCTTGAGGTGAGGATTTGAGGGCAGTTTTCATATTGTGGAGGTGATACAGGAAGCACCAGCAGGGGCTTAGGGAAGGAAGTCAGGGAAGGGCAGGGCGCCAGCAGTACCCGTGTGCTCATGAGCAGTTGACTCAGTGTGCCCCTGAGGCTCAGGCCGCTGGGGTCCTCTGGGAAGCTGCAGAGGTCGCGCCTGGGCGTTGTGAAGCAATTCATGTATTTACCCACTAGTTCCAGCTCCTGTGCGTGCCCCCTCTGGGTACCAAGACCCTCGTCCGGGAATGGGGGAGTTGCAGGTGCCCATGGGGGTAAGCAGTGCACATACCCGGGAATGGGGAGTGCCAAGGGGATGCAAGCAGGGCATCGATGGCATCTTACATTCGGGTCTTTTCCAAAGCCACACGCTGGAGGAATTGAGCAAACCAGGTTTCAACCCCTCATCCCTCTGATGCCGGAGTACTTTCCTGGAGAGCCTGTCTTCAACCACCATCCCCCGCTGCCTCCCTGGTGAAGCTGAGGAGAACCTTCCACCATACAAAGAGCTGCAGGCATCAATGTGGGCAGGGACAGGGCAGACTGGGGAGTCTTCACACAGGCGGGGCCTAGAACCAGGGCGGGGCCTAGAACCAGAGCTGGGCAGGTGGGCAGAGGGACGAGGAGGCTTCCTGGGCCACGGACCACCAACAGAGTGGTCCCTCCATATGTAGAGGGGTCTCTCCTCTCTGCTTCCTAATCTAGGCTCCCTTGCTGTGGGATTACCACAGGGATTACCCTGGCAGCTCCCGGCCAGCTCCCCAGCTGTGCTTAGAAGGCAGGGGCGGGGCTGGAGGAACATGCTGCAGTGCATGGGGTGGAGCCTGGCAGCTGGAGAGAGCTGTCTGAGAACCGCTGGGATGAAGGACTAAGGTCCCGGCCTCATGGCAGTGCCAGCTGGCAGCCCCGAGGGAAGCCTTTGCGGCTCAGTGGCCTCTCACCAGGGAGGCTCAAGTTGCCCATCTTCTGAGCTTTCAGGAAACGTCATGCTTTAGGCAGAACTGGTCCTGGCCACCTCCGTCCTCACCTGGGGCTCAGAGTAACTTCTCACCCACAGAATCAATTGTTTTCTCTGCAAATCCTAGATTCCTCTCCATCTTCTGTGATGTTTCTCACCCACTATGAAATAATTCAATTAGCACTGAGAACGCCCCTTCCAAGAATGCTCTGAGCAGCGTCAGGGTCCATCAGGGTCACCCAGGAGACCTCCAGAGGGGAGATGCAGCCTGGTCCTCTGCCCTAGGGGACAGAGACCAAGAGAGGGAGGGAGGAGGAGGACACGCGTTCGGAGCTGTGGAGTCACGTCTGTGGGATCACAGAAGGGGAGAATTCCAACTGTGAGCCCTTGGAGGCTGTCCATGCAGAATGCCAGCAGAAGGGACCAAACTTGCCAACACGCTGATTCTGGACTTCTGGCCTTCAGATCTATGAGATAGTAGATTCGGGTTGTTTTAAGCCACTTTGTTGGTGGTTGTTCCCACCAGCAGAGCAGAAAGATATGGCCCCGGTGTCTTCCAGTCCAGAAAGGAACCCGCGTGCGCTGAGGACGGCAGACTGCCTGTGCTAGTGCAGAAGCATCCTTTCTTCCAGGCTGCACTTACTCCTGTCAGGTACCTGAAATATCAGGTCCTGAAGATGCCTGCACTCTCACCAGCTCACACACCTGTGTGGTCACCACCTTCTCATGACAACTCTTTTGTTTTTTTTTGTTTTTTTGAGACAGAGTCTATCATTCTGTGGTCCAGGCTGGAGTTCAGTGGCATGATCTTGGCTCACTGCAACCTTTGCCTCCTGGGTTCAAGCAATTCTCCTGCCTCAGCCTCTCGAGTAGCTGAGACTACAGGCACCTGCCAGCATGCCTGTTTAATTTTTTGTATTTTCAGTAGAGACGGGGTTTCACCATGTTGGCCAGGCTGGTCTTGAACTCCTGACCTCAGGTGATCTGCCCGCCTCTGCCTTCCAAAGTGCTGGGATTACAGGTGTGAGCCACTGCACCTGGCCTGGTGACACCTCTTCATTGAGTACTTTCTGCACAGACCCTGTGCTAATTTGGAGATTCAGAAATATTTGCGTGTCCCAGGCCCTTTGGGAGGGGATGCCCACGGAAGATAATGTCCCTCTGTCTCCTGCCCCCCAGAGCTAAAAGTGATGTTTGAAGGACCCTGTGTACCTTTCTGAGGTGGAGTGAGCTACTGATCATTTGCTGTGTAATGGGAGGACGCGCCGCGCCTGCTCAGGAAAACAGGCCTTTCCACACATGTGGCTTCTCTGGCTGTTGCAGCTTGTACTTCTCTGTGTCCTGGCCCCAGTCTTCCAGCCGCATCTCCCTCCTCTGCCCTCTCTCCATCTTCCATTCCCAGGAGCCCTCTCTGTTGCTGGCAGCTGTCCCCAAGACAGCTTCCGAGCCACCCCACCCCTGCTCCTGGTCCTGTCTTCTTGGCTTTTGCCTTCCCTAACCCTCTCCTATGCCCGAGGCCCCCAGTGCCCAGCGGCCTGTCTGATTTGTGTGCATCTGAGTCCCTTGGGGAGGTTGTGTGGAATGCAGATGCCCAGTGCCACCCCCAGAGTCTGACTCGGTAGGTGGAGGGGCCTCTGGAATTGCGGTTTCACACCCCTCCGGCGGTTCTGATGCTGGACGTCTAGGCACTGGCTCCTCCTCTGCTTCCCAGGACTTGCCAGGCGTTTCTGCTCATCCCATCTTCCGAGGGCCTGCTTAGGACATGGGGATAGGCCGTGCACTTGGTTCCCGGGGCTGCCGCAACAAATGACCACCAACTGAGTGGCTTCAGACAGCTGGAATTCACTGTCTCACTGTCTTGAAGGCCGGAAGTCCGAAATCAAGGTGTTGGCAGGCTGGTTCCCTCTGCAGGGGCAGAGGAAGGATCCTTCTTTGCCTCTGAAGTTCCAACGCTTGTGGATGCTTCACCCCGGCTCCACCTCTGCCTTCACGTGGCTTCCCCTCTGCATGTATCTCAGAGGTCCTACGCTTCCACCTTATGCAGACTCCAGCCTTTGAATTTAGAGCCTACCCTAAATCCAGGATGATTTCGTCTTGAGATTCTTCAACTCATCACACCTGAACAGACCCTGTTTCCAAATGAGGTCACAGTTTAGGTTCCAGGGATTAGGACTTGAGCCTATCCTTTTTTTCTTGAGATGGAGTTTCGCTCTTGTCGCTCAGGCTGGAGTGCAGTGGTGCGATCTCAGCTCACTGCAACCTTCGACTCCCTGGTTCAAGCAATTCTCCTGACTCAGCCTCCCAAGTAGCTGGGATTACAGGTGTGCACCACCACGCCCAGCTAGTTTTTTTGTATTTTTAGCAGAGACGGGGTTTTACCATGTTGGCCAGGCTGGTCTCGAACTCCTGACCTTGTCATCTGCCCACCTCGGCCTCCCAAAGTGCTAGGATTACAGGTGTGAGCCCTCGTGCCCAGCCGAGCATATCTTTTTGAGGACCACCATTCCAGCCACTCCAGGGGACTCACATTGCTTCATGGCTCTTGTCTCTCCAGGCTGGTACCTCTTCAAGGGCAGGTGGTATCTGATTCTGCCGTCCCCACTGTGCAGGGCGCATGGTGAGGCCTCAGGCAATGTGTGTTGGATGAATGGCTCCTACCCCAGCTCCTCTTGTTTGCTCCAAGTCAGTCCTTTTCTCATCTTCTCTTTTTTTTTTCTGGAGATGGAGTCTCCCTCTGTCACCCAGGCTGGAGTGCAGTGGGCCAGTCTCGGTTCACTGCAACCTCTGCCTCGCAGGTTCCAGCAATTCTCCTGCCTCAGCCTCCCGAGTAGCTGGGATTACAGGTGCCCACCACCACACCCAGCTAATTTTTGCATTTTAGTAGAGATGGGGTTTCACCATGTTGGTCAGGCTGGTCTCGACCTCCTGACCTCAGGAGATCCACCCATCTCAGCCTCACCCAAAGTCCTGGGATTACAGGGGTAAGCCACCACGCTCGCCCCCACCCTCTGTTCTTGGCATCAAACCCACCCTGGTACTCGGTCTTGAGTGTCAAGGGTGGGACACTTACTGGCAAATCAATTGCTGGATTGAGTGTGTTTGTGAGAGGACAATGTCTTATGTATCTCAAACATTTTCAGAGACCAGGAGCAGCCGAGCTCAGAGGCACAGGGGAGAGGAGGCAATTGGACGAAGTAGACTGTGTAGGGTGCAGTGTCGGGGGTCCTCAAGCCACAGATTTCTGGGTTTCTGTGTTGGATCGTGGGTGACTACCTGGCCTCCTGATTCTAGGTTCTGTGGCTTGGCTTCCTTCACCCTGAATCCTCCATAACCTTCAAGAGCACTGCTGCAGTCCTTCTCCTTCAGGGCGAATCTTTTGTCCATTCCTGGCCTCTTGGGTTGGGATGGGCAGTGTCAGATGGTCACTGGAGGACTCCATGTTCTTCTCTGCCTGTCATTTGTCCATCACTGTCAGCCTCAGGAATTAGGGCATTTCTGCATTATGGTCTTCAGCAAGACTTGTTTTATACAACGTAGATTAGGAAAAATATGGATGAAGACACACCTGTCCCTTAAACTCGAGGCTGCTGGCTCTTGCTTTGGCGTCAGGGCAAACCCTTGGTGCTCACAAACAGAGCTCTCTCCTGCCAGGAAATGCAGGCGAGACTGGCCTTTGCCTCCATGGGGTTGGGTCATATTTCTCAATATGGGATGGGGGAAGCAAATCCCAAACTGGATGTGGCTGTGGGGTGGATGTTGGCGCTTCACCATGGGTGAGTTAAAATACCAAACCTTTTACTGCCTTGCCATGCACAGCCTGGTCACTGGGATGTTCGCCTTTAAAAAGTCCCTTTAAAGCATCAAATGGCCTCCCCGCTACTGAGCAAGGGATCCTTTGTCTCCCAAGCACGGAAGCAGTCAGTGCCAGGAAATCAGCGCCCTTATGAGGACGCTGGAATGTGTCTGTACGGGAGAAGGCAGCAGGCACTGCGAGGCGATGAGTGGGTGCTCTGAGGTCTGCAGAATCCAGAAATGGATTCAAGTCTATCTCTTTAAAAGAGAGGTTTCAGCCTGCCTCGAAGCATTTTGTTCACAATCTGACCAGCATGTATGTTGCTGTTGTCTGATGTTGCGATGCTCTTTCTGTCCCCTTCCTCTAAAAAAAAAAAAAAAAAACTAAATGTGACCTCTGTTTGGTGATTTTATTTGCCAGCTCGAAGAAAGTGACGGTTTAAATGCAGACGCGAATCCCAAAGTTAATCCCTGCTTCTTGTCGTCCAGTGTTTAGCCAGCCGAGTAAGTGAGCCCAGCAGGTTTTAAAGGCTTTGCCACAGAGCCCCTGACGATGGCTTCCATAGGATGGAGATTCCAAACTGCAAGACCGTCTGGGTGCCGGGGAGCCCGCGTCCGAGACGGTCCTGCACACTCACTAAGCATGTTGCCAGCTGATAAGCTTTGGACTGGGATAACCTATTTTTTTACGGTCTTTGTTGTTTTTGCTTTTGCCTGGCTTTGTGGGGAGATGCACTGTCAGATGGATTAAATGACATGGGTTGTTCTTCCTCAGCCGAACAAGGTTTGTTTTCATACCTCTTGTCCTTCCGCAGCTATGGAGAGAGAAGCGAGGGGTTTTTGTTTTTTAAAAGGAAGCACATTGAGCTGATGTGTGAGTTTGGGTGCCTGATTAGCCAACAGAGGAATACTTGGATACTGTTGCTAGGTTTCAAGACCGGGTGCCTGTATAATTATGCTTTAGATATGTATAGATGATGAATAGAGGGTGGTGTTTTCAAACAGATTTCTTAATGTAATATGTTAAGGGTGTGGGTATGTGTGTGTGTGTAAGTCAAATTCAGGCTGATGTTGAGCATGATCCTTTAAAAATATACCCGTTTGCTAGATACCACCTGCTGTGAAATAAAATAGATCAGATTTGAAAAATTTCAGTTTACCTGCCATTCTGACTGTGAAATGTGCTCCTTCCAATGAAACACAGATGATGATATGCAGTAAACACAATAGCCTTTGTGTTTGCAAGCAGGAGCAGCAGGTCCCGAGGAAAACCCCAAATCCTCCCATTTCATTTAATGAGATCAGAGTGATCAGACTCCCCATTGCTGAGTCCCCTCCTATGCATGGTAAAAATACACCCTCCCAAGGAAAGTCGAGATTGCATTTTTATTTAGCATTCTGCAGCAGCCACACAGCTGTTGACCAGATTCCCATAGACTATTTTCAAAACAAATGGCTGGAGACGGAGGACAGAAAACCCCCAACAGACCCAGCAGTTTCTAGGCATATGGGAGCAGCCAGCCGCCTCTGTGACCTGTCTGTTGGGACTGACCTGACTCTTGTCTCGTCCCCCTCCGCGGGACCGGGTGAGCTGTGTGAGTCTGCGGGTGTGTGTGCGGCGCTGACTCCGCACGCCGGGCTGCTGGCTTTATCCGGACGTGGCCAGCTGTGTTGTCCGTCTGCCCCTCTGGGGTCTTGCTTGCTCTCATTTCCGTGTCTGGCGAAGGGATCGGTCACGTGCGTGTTGCTGTGGTTCTACTTTCTCCGTGCGTATCTGTCTAGAAGTTTTGTTCCGAATCCTAAAGCGGAGTTCACTTGCGGGGAGGCGATGCAAGCCTTTGCATAAGAGCCGCAGGTGGCCGGCGTGTGGGGTTGGGAGGGTGTTTTTACATGTGGCCAATTTCCAGCACCGACACCCAGGAAGCATCCGCTGGGGGATTAGCCGTCTTCCATGGCCTGCCGCGAATGCTGTGTACATACATGGTGCCCGGGAGGCAACGGCGGTTTTTGTTCTGATGGGATGCCGCAGTGACTGTGATGTCTGGGGTCCTGTCCAGCGTGCGTCTCCGTGTGCTTTGTCTGTTGTTCTGTGTCCTGTCCACGCCCTGTCCCAGCCCTTGCCCCTTACCTCCTGCTCAGCCCCTGCAGGCGATGGAGCCTGCCTCGTGGCCTGTCCCCTCTTCAGCCAAATGGAGTGCTGTTGAGGGACTGGGCAGAGGACATGGAGTCCCTGGCTGCACTGACTCCCATGCAGTGGACACGTGGCTGCTGGGAAGCGTGTCCCACTGCAGATCCCCCATGGTGTGCACAGAGATCGACTCCTTCTGTCTTCTGGGTTGAACTGTTCTCCAACCTGAGCTTCTCCAGCTCTTTGCTCCCTGGTCCTGGGCAGTTAGGGCCCCTAGAGAAGAGCCTGTCACACCCCATTTCCCCCACGGAAGGGCAGAAGCTCAGAGGGCCTCCATTGTGCCCTAGCCTGACCCTCAGCATGCGGTCCCTGCAGTTCCCCTCCATACAGTGCTCCAGGGCACTTGGAGACAACGTTGTTCCCTGGTTCTCAACCACGTGAGAGCCCAGCTCCTCTTAGAAGAAACATTATATAACATCGCCTTCATCGTCTTCAAATGAAACTCGTAGATAACATACCCCGACGTACACACATTACTTAGAAAAGATGCCCAGCCGGGCACAGTGGCTCACACCTGTAATCCCAGCACTTTGGGAGGCCAAGGTGAGCAGATCACCTGAGGTCAGGAGTTCGAGACCAGCCTGGCCAACATAGTGAAACCCCGTCTCTACTAAAAATACAAAACTTAGCCGAGCATGGTGGTGGGTGTCTGTAATCCCAACTACTCAGGAGGCTGAGACAGGAGAATCACTTGAATCCAGGTGGTGGAGGTTGCAGTGAGCCGAGATGGCGCATTGCACTCCAGCCTGCGTGACAAGAGCGAGACTCCGTCTCAAGAAAAGATGCCTATGGCGTCCTGCCATAAAAAGGTGGTGAACCGGCTGTGCAGGCGGCCTGTGCTGCCAGGGAGGCGTCTGCCCCGGAAGACCTGGTGCTGTTTTGATGGTCGTTCCCTTCCCATCCGTCCCCATGGACCCCAGAGTTCCTCCAGCAGCTGGGAGACGCTCAGCCATAGGTGGGGTGTGGTCCAAGGCAGGGCTGGCTTCCAAAATGGTCAACAGCTCTTAGGAAAGCTCCAAACTAAACAAACCCCATGCTGTCTTTCATTGCGTTCCTGGAAAATTCGGGGAATATTAAAGCTGTACAGATTTGTGCCACGTTTCTAAGTCACACACAGGAGGTTGTGCAGATAAACAGGTTTTGCATCTGTCTGAACGTCTGGCAGGTTACTCAAAATCCACAGGGGCCCGTCCCACACATTGCAGGACATTAGCCTCTCTGGCCCCTGCCCACCACGTGTGAGAAGCACCCCCTGCCCCCATTATCATCACAGCCCCAAGGCCCCTCCAGTGGGGTGGGTGCCAGCCTGGTGGGAAATGCTACTCAGGCACTCACAGGGTTTGTCCTGGCACATTGGCCTGAGACAGGCATGGGCTGATGCATTCTGCTCTCCCCCTCTGCATCCATTCTCCCAGAACGTTCTTCCTTTGCACCTAAGCACCACCAGCCCCTGCTCCTGGCTCCCTACAGAGCTCTGTTCTCACCCTTCTGAGACCGAGGACTCTGTGGGCCTGCAGGTTGGCCGCTGGTTCCTCAGCTCCGACTCCTGCAGAGGGCTGAAGACCGCCAAGGTCAAGACCAAGACAGATTCTCCCTTCCTGGCCCCGGTTGTAAGGTGTTCCCTCCGCACTCTGCCGGTGTCCTCCACGCCTTCTTCCTTTGCCTGGGCCTCCTCGTCCTTCCCAGCTGCGCCCGCCTTACAGGGCACATATCCTAGGCCAGGTGGAGGCTGGTTTTTGTTTCTACGTGGTCTCGCCCACCCTTTCTCTGTGCCTCTGGCGTGGGTCCGGGAGGGCGGTGAGGTGCACGCTTGAGGCTTTCCAGGGCCCACTGTCCTGCTCCACACCATGACGCACCCTCTCAGGTGGGCTCCCGGAGTCCTGCATGGCTTCCACCCCCTTTCCCGGCCTCCTCTGTTCTCTTGGTCTGGTCCTGCCTGCTCCGGTCAGGTTCTGGGTTCTGCCTGCCCTGTGTCATTTCTCTTCTCCTGGTGGAGGCCCTGGGCCAGGTCCGGGGGTCACTGTGGATCAGGACTTTGTGCCATAGCTGAGGAGCTGGACTTTTGGTAGCTGGTTTCCTACAGATGGAGGACATTTATGTCACACCTGCCATAGGTATCAGGGTGGGAAGGCTGAGGCCCGCATTAGGGGGTGCTAGATCCCAATGGGGTGTAGAGTCAGGATGGCTTACCCAGAGGAGCCGTAAAAATAGCTCCTATGCCTTCTGCCCTTTCAGAGCTGGGCTTGGGCTCAGTGCTCAGTCCTAACGACAGCTCTGTTAGGGAGGCACCCTCACTGCCCCATGTTCAGTCCAGGAGGATGAGGCTTCTGAGTTCACACACTTGCCTGGGACCCCAGAGTGGGGAGGGAGCCAGGACTGGAGCCAACAGACCCGACTCCAGAGCCGCCCCTTCCCCGCTGCTAAGGCTGCCCATAACGAGGCTTCTCTCTGCCACCATGGCTTCGGGGACCCTGGCTCCTGCCCTCCCCTCCTGCAGGCCTCAGGCAAGCCTGCCCTCCCCTCCACCTGCCTCCTACCCGCCCTGCAGTTTGCTGTTCACCTGGAGCTGTTTCCTCAGGACTTCCCCTCACTCCTGCAAATCCACACACTTTGGCCCTTCCGGAGGGTCAGGCCAGCTGCTTGGCTTCCTGTGCTCACAGATGCTGGGCCAGCGTGGACAGATGGCACCGAGGTGGCCTTTCCCGTGGACCTGAGGATAAGCCACTGCTGGCTTTCAGCAAAGCCGTGGGCATCACTGCCCTCTCCCTGCACCACCACCCCTCACCCCGCTCTCTTGGCTGATTTTGCAAGCAAGTTTTGGGGTGTGCCCAACCTGACCTCAGCCTGCCTTCACACAGACTAGCCCAGCTGGCCTCTGCTCCTGTTCTGTGTCCTGTTAATGACAAGGTCACATCTCAGCCTGCAGCAGAGCAGACACTGCTGAGAGGAATCCTTAGCTGCTTCTGTCATGGTCTTTTCCATTTTATCAAGGAAAATCAATTTCCCCATTGCTCTGAGATATATATTAAATCCTTTGCTGGTAGGCTATGGAACTGGTTCCCACTCCTTGGCACAGGCACACCCCAGGGGGCTTTCTGCCTGCCTTCCCCACTGCAGTGGCATCTCTCCTGTCCCATCCCAGAGCTCACCAGGCCTGGAAACACGTGGTGGATGGGCCGAGCTGAGCCACCGGGTCTTCCCTCCGCCCCTCCTTCTCCCCTGCTCATTCCTCCCCTTTCCCCACTCCCCTCCCTCCCCCTCCTTCATGCTGTTTGTGTCACCTTCCAGCTTCATGCCAGTGACTCATTCTTTAACCCTTCTCCGCAGTGTGTCCTTCTGGGGGCTTGGGGAATTCACATGGATGATTTCCACTTCTCTAGCAAGGGTTCCCTCTCTGCAAGTGAATTAAGTGTGAATTAAAGGATCTAGGCTGGGCATGGTGGCTCATACCTATAATCTCAGCACCTTGGGAGGCCGGGCTGGGAGGATCCCTTGAGGCCAGGAGTTTGAGACCAGCCTGGACAACATAGCAAGACCCTGTCTCTAAAAATTAAATAAGTAATTAGCTGGGCACAAGAGGCTGAGGTGGGAGCATCCCTTGAGACTGGGAGTTTGAGGCGGCAGTGAGCAGCCACTGCTATGATGGTGCCCCTGCACTGCCGCCTGGGCAACAGAGCAAGACCTGGGCTCAAAAAAAAAAAAAAAAAAAGACAATTAAAATTAAAGCCAGTAGTCAAAGACGACTGCCCCCCAAAAAAATAAAATTAAATTAAATTAAATTAAAACCAAAGGATCTAGTATAGTCAAAAGAGCTCTGGAATTCTAGAACTCTGTGCCCACCCATCTACCTGGGGAGACGGATTATTGGGATCTATCAAGACGAGGACAATCCAAGCCCCCTGGAGGTTTATTATTATTATTATTATTTTATTTGGATTCAGACAGCATCTCCGTATATTGCCCAGGCTGGTCTCAAACTCCTGGTCTCAAGCGATCCTCCTACCTCAGTCTCCCAAAGTGCAGGAATTACAGACGTGAGGCGCTGCACCCAACCCTGTTAGCCACTATTTTAAGATGTGTGTCTCTCTTGTTCCTTCTGCTCACCCACCTGCTTCATGGTAAAGCTGTAGAAAGACTCTTGGCCGGGCAAGGTGGCTTGCACCTGTAAGCCCTGTACTTTGGGAGACCAAAGCTGGAGGATTCCTTGAGCCCAGGAGTTCAAGATCAGCCTGGGTAAGGTGGTGAGACTTCATCTCTACACAAAAATTAGAAAATGAAATAATTAGCCAAGCCTGGTGGCTCATGCCTGTAATCCCAGCTACTCAGGAGGCTGAAATGAAAGACGGCTTGAGCCTGGTAGTTCAAGGCTGCGATGAGCTGTGATCGGGCCACTGGGCTCCAGCCTGGATGACAGAGAGGGGTTCTGTTTCTATTAACAAAAAGAAACAAAGACTCTGAAGGTGCTTTCAGAAGTAATTGTCTTTCGGGGTTGGGACCCCCAAAAGTTGGTGACCCCAGGGAACCCAGACTCATAATGTGAAAGGGCCCTGGGAATCTTGGGAACCCCCGCTCTGTCTCACAACTCACAGACCTGGCCAGAAACCCGCCTTGGAGATCCTGCACCTGGGCACGTGTGGCTGTTGGCGCTAGGAGCACTGTCCTAGCAGGATCCCAGTCCGCAGGTGGCAGCCAGGACCCTGTCCCCTTCAGTCCTCCTCGTTCTGTGGATGGAAAATCCACACTTCAGTGGGGCAGGGGCTCTGGTGAGGTACGCAGACTGATGAGAGCAGATATCGTGTTCCCCACCCCCGGCCCAGGGTCCTCCCCCGTGCGCCAGCATAACGGGCACACCCAGGGGCAGGTGAGGGCAGAGAAGAGACTTGGTGTCTGTGTCCCCATGGACATGCACCCCTGGCCTCACAGAGCCGGGTGTGCCTGCTTCCAGGTGACTTGATTGGAAGTCTCTGAAGCTCCTGATCCCGAGTGGCTCTACTTGCCTGTCCGGCCTTCTCTTTTCCCAGCCCCTTCCAGGCAGCTCATAGGCAGGAGCTGGCCCTGCCCCACCTTTCGGTGCTCTGTTCAGGGTGTCCTTTGTCTCAGCAGGGCTCCATCCGTCTCCTCAAGTTTCTTTCATCAGTCCCCCAAGCCTGGTCTCCTTCCCAGCCAACTACAGTCCTTCTTCCAGCTAGGATGCCCGAGTAGCACACCTCCCTTTTCACATTCAGAGTCGCAGCTGGCTTCATAGACATTGGGGTACACAGGTTATCTATCCCCAGGCTAGCTGAGAAGCTCAGAATAGATATCGGAGTGCATGGACTGCCTATGCCCAGGCTAGCTGGGGAGCTTGGAATAGACAACGGGGTGCATGGGCTGCCTATCCCCAGGCTAGCTGCGGAGCTCAGAGCCCAGCCTCTGGCCCCTCACTGTCCCTGTCAGCCACAGCACCAGCCCCGGGCTCCCCCTGGATTGCTCTACAGCACTCGCCACAGAGCGGGCCACAGCGCAGTTGCAGTGTCAGGGTCCTGAAACTCGGACAAACATCTGGCTACCTTCAAAAGCCAGGAAGCTCTGTCACCATTCCTGGGAGAGGCCTGGGGTCCCTGTGGACTCTGCTTTTCCTGACTCCTCACTTGTGCCCTTCCCTGAGTTGTCCTGACTCTCCAGGCCTGGAAGCAACTGCAGGAATAGAGCCAAGGCCCCACTCAGCCGGTGCCAGGAGAGAGGGTCCCACCCCCGTGTGCTGCTGTCAGAGCCCATCGGTCCTCCGCGAGCCTTGGGGACTGAATTCACATGGATGGTTTCCACTTCTCTAGCAAGGGTTCCCTTCCTGCGAGTGAATTAAGTATGAATTAATTTGAGTGGGGAAAGGCACTCAACCCCTGAATTTGTAGCCACTGGTGCTGGAGTCAGGAAATAGTCACAGAGGTCTTAATTTCTGTTAATATGCAAAGGCACCTGGGTAATGGAGCCGAAGAAAAAGCATTTGACCAAATCCCAGAGGGATGAGGGTTCCAATCCGGAATTTTCCGAGTGGTCTTGGGCCAGCCACGTCGTCTCTCGGAGCCTCAGCAGCCACCACGGGTGACAGTCCCTCTCCCTCACTGCTACCTGCATTTGAGACCCTCTTTTGGGCTGAGCCCAAATTCAGACACAGAATCGAGAGTCCTTTCTTGAAGTGCCTTTTGCGATTGCAAATATGGGAGCCTCATAAGATGGGAAGAATATGCAGGGTAGCATTAAATTGCACAGAGGAAAGATTTCTAATTCTGGTTCTAATAAGCACAAGTGAAAAGATGGCATGGAGGTTTCAGACAGAAAAGGAAGAATTTGCACACGTGTGCACCCAAGTGCTGCTGCTTTCAGCCAGGCCAGAAGGGACAAATTAAACAGCTAATGAAGCAGTGGCATTTGCTCACGGGACACTGGTCCCCGGTTCTCTGTGGATACAGGTACCAGATGGGGGTATCCGTAAACCCTGGTCCTTGGGGCCACCGGGCACATGGGCTGCCCTGACCAAGGAGGACACCAAGACGGGGGCGGCTTCAGGAAGATAAGTAGCCTCAGGAAACGTTTTCCTTCCCAGGGACCAGACTTCAGAACGTCCATGGGGGGAGAGCTGGTAAAGGCGAAGTCACATGACCTAGAGGGGCAGAGAATCCAGCTGGAGCTGGAGGTAGGGGCAGGGAGTGGCCTCATTCCTGGCCTCAGACCAGCTTCTTCTCCAAAATCCTTCAGCATTCATTGATGGCCCTGGACCAAGCTTGTAGGAGCTGGAGGGAAGGGGGCTGCTTCAGGCCCTGGGCAGCACAGCAGAGAGCTTGGCAGCTTCCCTTCTCATGGAGCAGGAGGAAGTCCACCTCTCCTGGCAAACTCGTGGACTCATTTATCAAGTAGAGGCTGAAAAATAAGAACAGAATCCATTCTAGTCCTCTACCAGTCCCCTGATCAAGACCATTCCCTAGGAAGGTCATCATGGTGGTCCCATGAGGTGGGCAAGACCATTGGCTTGATAGGTGGGGTCCAAACCCACCATGCAGCCCGAGGGAGGTACCTGGGTTCCTGTGGGTTCAAACGTGGCTTTCCATGATTTCCTGCGTGTCAGCCACAGCCAATGAATATGGTAAATCACTGCAGAAAGCAGGATGGGGGCCTCCCATGTGATGCCCTGTATGTTTGCTCCGAATTTTCTCCCTTCTACATGGAGGGGAAGTCAGGGCTGCATTGAGAGGTGTGGACCCATGTTAGGGTCTAGACCTGGTCACAGCCCTCCCAGAGACCTGCCTTTGGAATGACTTGGCCATCAACCCCCAACTCCCAGTTCTCCATGAGCATTCATCTGCCTCCCGGCTCAGCCTGAGGCAGCTGCGACTTGGTTTTGTAAGAGAGATGTAGACAGGGTGGCCTCCTGTGGTGCCGACTTCATCCACAGAGTGAAGGCCATAAAGGCGACACCTCCTTCCCGAGCTTGGGAACCCCCAGTGCCCTGCTCCTGAGGCAGAGTCAGTGCCAGCTGAGCCATGCCCAGAACCGCTGACTCTCCCTCCTCTTCTCTGCCTTCTTCACTAGACTCGCAGCTGCACAAAGGCGGGGGTTCCCTGCCTTCTCCTTTTCCCAGCGCACCCAACCAGTATGGCTCCCGGCACCTGATAGGTGCTTGACAAATATTTGTTGAGTCAATTGCTGACTACTCAGACCTGTTCTTTCCCGGTGCAGGAGAGAAAAAGCCACTTTCTCCGCAGGGAATATTTACAGAATGTTCCAGTCTCAGATCATGAGGTCAGGAGATCGAGACCATCCTGGCTAATACGGTGAAACCCTATCTCTACTAAAAATACAAAAAATTAGCCGAGTGTGGTGGTGCACGCCTGTAGTCCCAGCTACTCGGGAGGCTGAGGCAGGAGAATTGCTTGAACCTGGGAAGCGGAGGTTGCAGTGAGCCAAGATCGCATCACTGCACTCCAGCCTGGGCGACAGAGCAAGACTCTGCCTCAAAAAAAAAAAAAAAAAAAATAGAATAAAATGGAATGTTCCAGTCTCTCCATGTCTGCACTCGGCTCCCCTCACTTCACCCTTACTCCTTGAGTAAGTAAACTTCTTCCTCCTTCCTGCTCTGGCCAGAGCTTCAGGAGTTCAGCCAGTGACACAGCTTTGGGTATCAACCAGCCATCAATCACAGAGGCCAGCGGTGTTCATCTTCTACCCCCTCTATCAGGCTCCTGGGAGAGTCCTGGGGGTCTTGGAAGTGCGCAACCAGAGCTGGTGAAGTAAGGAAAGGAAATGTGGGACCCAAGAGGACAGAGTTCTGCTGAAGTTGGTGAGGAGGGCAGGAGCCGGAGTCCCTCCCGGAAATCACGGTGGTTTCATTCAGGTGCAGGCAGCCAGCAGGCAGGGGAAGGGTGTTCTGCCAGAGAATAGAGCACGGAAAGTCAGGTGATGGATTCAGGCAAACCCAGTGGCCGGTTACTTAGAAATCTGGCCCAGGAAACCTTGTGGCTTATGCCAGGTCACAGGCTGGCTGTCAGCGTGGGGTGAGGGCTTTGCCCAATCCTCCTGGTCCTGATCCTGCCTGGGACCCTCGGAGCACCTTCTGCCTTCTCTGAGAGTTACCCAGCTAGCAGGGGATGAATTAGATGGTGACTCGCTGTAAAAAGTGGGAAAAATAATTAAGAACAGCATTGTTGCTTCTTTAGTTATGAATGATCAGTATTCTTTTTCTGTGTCCTGAAGAGAAATAAAAATATCATTGAGGAAGAGATGAGAGGAAATTGTGTGAAATTGTGCAGCTGGGACAGGAAGCAATATTTACTCGTTTCTCACCAAGGGCATGCGTGTGTTCCCAATCTTAGAATCTCACCGGATCTCCGTCTCTTCTGGAATTCTCCGAGGTCCGGGGGCTGAGGCCCTTTGTCATCCAGTGTCCAGACGGCCCAGGCTGAGAGGCAGTCACTGGACCAGAGTATTGGAGTAGCCACTGGACGGGGCGCTCTGCTTCAGAATGCCGGCCCCTTCCGATGGAACGTCCCATCCCCACCGCCGCCCAGAGCACTTCACAGGACCCGGCTGTGCACTCAGCAGCAGGCCCATTATTTCCTGCTTCACGTGCAGTCTCTAGAGGCAGTGTCACCTGCTGGAACCCACGTGGATGAAACACTCCTCTGAACCTCAGCTTCCCCGTTAATGAATCAACATGCAATATATGCATGTGTATGTGTGTGTATGTATATATAACCTGTATCCAAAACATATATATACACACACACAGACACACATACATCATATATATAATATAGATATAATTATATATAATTTATATATAATATATAATTATATATAATTACATCTATATATAATATATATAAATTATATAAATTATACATATATAATTATATATACAATTTTATATATCTGAATTATATATGTATAATTTATATAATTTATATATATAATTATATATTATTTATTATTTTGGGGACAGGTTCTCGCCCTGTCAGCCCAGCTGGTATGCAGCGGTGCCATCACAGCTAACTGCAGCCTCGACCTCCCAGGGCTCAAACAATCCCGCCACCTCAGCACCCCCCGCCTCCCAGTAGCTGGGACGACAGGCATGCATCATCACACCCAGCTAAGTTTTGTATTTTTTTGTAGAGTCAGGGCTTTCACTGTGTTGCCCAGACTGGTCTCAAACTCCTAGGCTCAAGTGATCCACCCACCCTGGCCTCCCAAAGTGTTGGGATTGCAGGCCTGTGTCACCACGCTCAGCCCCCAAACATACAATATTAATGCTTTATCATCATGTTTCAAAAGCAGAGCTCTATGGGCGGGGGGTGGGGGGCGAGTGATGCTGTCTGCCCCATGTACACATGCTAGGAGGGCACTTTGTCTGGAGAGAATATTCTAATAACAGTGAAGCCAGCTAAATGTTCCTTCCTTTTTTTTCCTCTCTCTTTTGAGAAAGAGTCTTACTCTGTCACCCAGGCTGGAGTGCAGTGATGTGATCTTGGCTCACTGCAACCTCTGCCTCCTGGTTTCAAGCAATTCTCCTGCCTCAGCCTCCTGAGTAGCTGGGATTACAGGCGTGCGCCACCACGCCTGGCTGTTTTGTATTTTTAGTAGAGATGGGGTTTCACCATGTTGGTGATGCTGGTTTTGAACTCCTGACCTCCAGTAATCCACCTGCCTTGGCTTCCCAAAGGGCTGGGATGACAGACGTGAGCCATCGTGCCTGGCCTTTCTCTTCCCTTTTAATGATCACCACGTCCCCCAATTCTAAAAATCGCCAGCGACACAATACTCCTTCCCCTAGTCGTTGGTCTAAGATTTAAGCAATTGCTACAGCTGCTGTTGAAATGTATCTGTGAACCTCAGCTCACTCATTCTAAAGGAGTAGAATGAGTAAGTTCATTTGGAATGAGTAAGTCGAGTTCACAGAACCTCACTGAGAAATGAGGTTTACTCACTTCCGTTCGCCTGGAATGAAGTCTGCAGGGTCCGGAGTGGCCTGAGCCGGCTTTTGCCACAGTTCTGGTCTCTATGCCCTGAGATGACCATTCCTGCCATTACACAGTAGATTTGAAACAGATATGGGAGTACAGTAACTATAAAGGCAAAGTGAACTTCGTGACTTCGGCGCTGTCATTCTAACTGGCTACTACAGTTTCGTCTGTGTTTAAAATCGGAAACAGCGGTGGATGTGAACTACTACAGGGTGAATTTTTTTTTTTTTAAGTAAATGCAGATTTCAGTGCTTATGTGAACTATCCTATTGGATATGCATAATACCTTTAAAATTGACGTTCATTCTTTCAAAATGTTTGGTTTTAAAACTGATGCACAAGTCAAGAAAATGGTGGCTATTACATGACTGTTAATGAAAATAATTTTGCCATACAGAGGAGGGGCATGTGTCTGTAGTCCCAGCTTTTCAGGAGGCTGAGGCAGGAGGATCACTTGAGTCCAGATGTTGGAGGCTACAGTGAGCAATGACTGGGCCACTGCACTCCAGTGTGAGTAACAGAGATCCTGTCTCAGTAGATAGGTTAGACAGATAAATGGTAGATAGATCAGATATAAATAGATTAGATAGATAGATAGATAGGTGGATGGATGGGTAGATGGATAGAGTACATAGAGATGGATGGATGGATGGATGGATGGATGGATGGATTAGGTAGATAGGTAGGTAGATTAGATAGATGGATATGGATTAGATGGATATATTAGATAGATGATTGATAGATTAGGTAGATAGATAAGATGGATGGTTGGATGAATTGATGGATGGGTAGATGGATAGTTAGAGGAATTTCTGTGTAGTGTTCACATATTCTTTAGTCTGTTCAAAAACATACTTTTGCTTGGGGGCACTGCCACCAGCCTGCCCGTGTCATGCTTCCTTCCTGATCACCTGTGTTCCTGTCACTGATGCCTGGGGGCTGTTTTTGAAGACTCTTTGCCCAGCGTGCTAGTGACAGGAGGCTGGTGCTGGGAATGAAGGTTATTTGTTCTTCTCATTGGCATCACCGTTTAGTATTCTGATCCCATGGGATAAACAATTGTAAAGTTCATGAACTGGCAAAAAAAAAAAAAAAAAAATGGTAAATGGAGAAAGCAATGGCCGGGACTGTGGGCAGGGCTGCCCTTGGTGTCCTTCTTTGCAGAGTGAGCAGGGTGGGGTAAGTGGTTGCTGCAGGCTCTGCCCCCTGTGCTGCCATCTTTGCAGTGACCCTGAAGACCAGAACCGCCCCAGGTGGGACTGCCGAGCACCTCTCCTGAAGAAGCCCCTGGAGGGCGGGGGCAGCACCTCCTCCTGCTGAGAATGGCCACTGGCAGGTTAGGGGTCCTGCCTGCCTCACCTCTGCTGTTTCCAATTTCCTGTTTGCCTGTTGAAAGGGTCTGGGGCCGCTGGGCCCTCCTGCCTCATGACCCGACGTGATTCCTGGGAGCCCCACAAGTCTCGGCCTTGTCAGCTCTCCCCTGCCCTCCTCCTGCTCCTAGGTTTTGTCAGAGGATGCTAATGCTCTCCGGGCAAATGGTGTCAAATGCATTTGAAAGGCAGAACTCATTGTTCAGCATCTGAGAATAGCCTCTGAGTGCTGGGAATGCCACGGTTGCCATGGCAACGGCTCTTTGTTTTAGGGGACCACAAACATATGATCCCATAAACCGCAGGGCCCAAGTGGCAGGTTTCACCTTCCTGAGGGCAGCCACCCAGGAGGCAGAGGCGCCAGGATGAGTGTGGGAACTGTCTCCTCTCTTCCTGTCTTGCCAGTGCCCAGGATGTCTTCAGCCTTTGTCATGTTTGGGGCTGAAGGATGTGGAGGTCGTGAGTGTGGGGCACGGGCAGACGGCGAGAATGTGCTCCTCCTGCCCTGAGGAACTGGGCTCTACAGGCCGTCGTGGGGTCCCTGCCTCTTAGCAAGCAATGCCCTGCTCCAGCATGGCCCCAGACTCCAGCACCAAGCAAAGCAGGCTGCACGACTCTTAAGACAGTGAGGGGTGAGAATTGCCACCAGTGAGTTTTCAGTTGGCCAGCGTGGAGCAGAACAGGGATCCTCAGCTGGCTAGGATGTGGAGGAGGTACTCCAAGGAGCCAGGATGGATGTGATCCAGGGACCAGCCTCTCCTTCCACGTGGCTCACAGACCTGTGTGCCCCTGACTCTGATCTGTGGAGGGCCCCTCTGTCTGGGAGTCCCTCTTCCCTCCGTCTGAGGGTCTCTCTTCCCCCGATCCAGCCACTTTGTTGTTTATACCCACTGTGTCCACCAGGTGCTTCGAGGGAAGGGTCTTGCCTTTTTCCTCCCCGTCCCACCAAACATCCACCTCAAAGCCTGTGTCCTACTTATCTTTCCTCTTCATGCATGTGGGTTTTCTTTCCTCCTTTCCGCTGTGCACCCCATCTCCTCTGTAAACTTGAAGGTAGGGAACTCTGTCTTCACTCCCAGGTGTCCTCCAACGTGAGCCTTCAGGAGTGAAGACCGTTCCCTACCTTCAGCATGGATCCACAGCTCTAAGGCTGCAAAAAGGTCTGGCAAGTGAATGCTTCCTCCACACCTCATTGGCAGTGGGACTTGACCTGAACTGATTTGAAGCTATTTATAGTTTTTATTTATCCTACTTAGCGTGATTATTCATCCGTCCCCTGAAGGACTCCTCCTGCGATTGGCAGTGGGACGCTGCCCAGACCCACTGGCGGTGTGATGTAACCGCCACACACGCCTCGCCCTCCTGCCACAGAAGCAAGCAGCAAGCACACACCCCGGCCCCTCTGGCCCTGGTTTTCAGGGGTGTCACCGTGGGGCTGTATTTGTTGAATGAACAGCGGAGTGCTTAATCCAAGAAGAATGCTGGGTCTACCTTCTCAGCAGTTCAAAGGCTCCTTTCAAGACAGTGTTGTCACAGAAGATGGGATGTGTCTTGCTGTAAATATTAATAGAAATCGTATATGGGAATCTCAGATGGCTTCAAAGAGTCTCTCAGTCAAATTCAGACGGGGACTGTGCCTCTTCCCTGGCTGTCCCCTCCCAGCCCCGGCATGGCCACCGTTTGCTGTAAAACCCTTCTGGGCCCCGGGAGCACCAGGTGGGTCCGGCCCGCGCTGCCTTTCAACATGAACTCTTTCTTGCCTTTCTTCTCCTTCAGGGATATGGTCATATTTATAATATTTGTCTCGACCTCAATTTCCTTTCTATCCCTGTCCTGCTTGTTCAACAGACGTGTTGGGGAATCTGCAGGGTCCCAGGCAGAGCCTCTCCCTCAGGAACTCACAGGCTCCATGGCACACAAATGTGGCCTCAGCACGTGGAGGAGGCCCAGGGCCAGGCTGTGTGGCTCGTCTCAGCGGGTGGGGTGGCCCTAGGTCCTGTGGTTGCCTTTGCCCTGCTCTCTGGGCCCCCCACATCCCGCCACTCGCCCTACTGTCAGTGACCCTCAGGGTTGGCAGCTCACAGAGCCCTCCCTGGACCTCTGCTTGGACCTTCAAACTGACTTGTTGAGGGCCTGCCGCCAGGCAAGCCCAGACCCCCAACTCCTATTTGAAGTGTGTCCCTACAAATGCATATGTTGAAGTATCACACCGAGGATCTCAGAATGTGACCTTGTTTAGAGATAGGGTCTTGACAGAAGTCATCGACTAAAAATGAAGTCATTAGATTGGGTCCTAATCCAGTAGGACTGATGTTCTTATACAAAGAGGAAATGAGGCTGGGCACGGTGGCTCATGCCTATAATCCCAGCACTTTGAGAGGCCGAGGTGGGCGGATCACCTGAAGTCAGGAGTTCGAGACCAGCCTGACCAACACAGACAGAGGAAATGTGGCCACAGCCGCGCGCTGGGGCAAACCTCTTGAGAAGGAAGAGCTCCGGGTGATGCTTCTATTAGTCAAGGAATGCCAAAGATTGCCAACAGGCCGGCAGGAGCAGGAGAGAGTCCTGGAACAGAGTCTCCCGACAGTCACCAGCAGGAGCCCACCCTGCCGACACCTTGACCTCAGACTTCCCGCCTCCAGAACCATGAGATGATACATCTGTGGTCAGTCATCCAGGCTGTGGTTACAGCAGCTCCAGCGAACACACCCCACCTTTCCTGGCCAGCTGGCCCTTCTTCCTGGGCACCCCACCTCAGTTATGGCCCAGGAACCGAAAACCCAAAAATCTTCCTGGATCTTTCCTGGCCCTCACCTGCTCCTTCCCCATCCGTCTGGGACCAGTCCCTTCCATTTTTCCTCTTTCCTGAATCTGCCTTTCCCTCCCTGCTGGTTGGACTCTCATTTTGGCTCAGCTGGACTGCAGGAGGAGACAGCGCTGAGTCTTGCCCCGGGTTCATTTCTCTCAGTCCCCCAGAACGGACCGGAGCACACACTGCCTGGGTGAGCCTCCAGCACTCAGATTCTGCTGCTGTGCTGTCCTCAAACCCTTACGTAGTGCTGGGGGCACACTCTCCTTATAAGGACAGTAATCATCAGATGTAGAGCCTCCCTAATCCAGGATGACCTCATCTCAACCTCACTGATCACCTCTGCAAAGAGGCAGTGACCCTATTTCTAGTTAAGGCCCCATTCATAGGTCCCGGGTGGACATGATTTTGGGAGGACACTCTTGTGGACGTTTGTGCGGGTTTCTGGGTATGTGAGAAGGCAGAGCCTGGGGAGCTTCAGGCAGAGGGGAGCGTTCACATAATTAGCGGTGAGATCCCCGCACTGACCCAGCAGCCACTGAGTACCCAGCGCGGCAGTAAATAGCCACAGTGACAATTCTCACTCACTCCAGCACCACTGCGAAACTCCCCGTCGAACCCCTAGTCTGGGGGAGGACAATCAAGGAGATGACAGGGACGTGCCGAGATGACATGGTGGTCACTGAGCCCAGGGTGCCCACCCCAAGGAAGGCTCTGCTGGGTAACCAGGTTTCTAGCCCAGGACACAGAGCAAACAAGACTGCTGGGCACTGTCAGGAGCTCCACGCCCGAGCTGGCTTGATGGGGAGGCCGTGGGCAGCAAGGCGGGACAGGCAGCCTGCCATGAGCCGAATGGTCTGCACAGACTTTGCCGTGAAATATTAAAGCCTTCTCCAGCACAGGCTGAGATTGGAAGTGTCAGTCACTCTGGTACGGAATGCATGGAATCCTGTTGGTCCCAGTGGGTTTAACAACACACCGACTGGCGCATCCCAAGCATTCTGTGGCCCGTGGACCAATGCGTTCTCATCCCTCTGAAACCTGCTGGTCTGGGGGCCTCTAGGACAGATTGTTGGGGTCTGTGGTGTACGAGTTTGCTCCAGCCACCATCGCAAAGCACCACCGACAGGGAGGCTTACCGCAGGCCATTTATCGTCTCACAGTTCTGGGGGCTGGAAGGCTGAGATCAAGGGGTCTCTGGACCGGTTCCTGCTGAGACCCCTCTCCTTGGCTTGTAGACTTTACCTTCTCCCTGTATCCTCGTGAGGTCATCCCTCTGTACGTCTGTGTCCTGATCTTGTCTTGTAAGGACACCAGTTGGATTGGATTTAGGACCGCCCCGTCTGGCCACGTTTTAATTTAGTCACCTCTTTAAAGCCCTTGTCTCCCCGCAATGCAGTCACTTGCTGAGATCCTGGGGGTTAAGGCTGTGTCACGTGAATTTTGTGAGTGACACAGTTCAACCTCTAGCGCTCAGCACCCACCTGGACGTGGCCTCTGACCGCGGGACACCCTCCCCCAACATCCTTTGGACTTTGGCACCCTGGTGAGAATTGGGCAGGTTTGTGGAAGGGAATGTCTGAGGATGAGGAGGGCCGTATGACGCGTCCCTCCAAGGCTTTCCACTGCAGAGCCCCTTCCTGGACGGGACTTAGGGCTGGCCGCGGCAGCTCCTATCACTGTGCTCCCTGTGTGGGCAGGGTCCTGGGCTGCTCCCGAGGGGTGTGGGGCTGACTGTGTCAGGTGTGGACACGGCCCCGCTCAGTCCACAGGCTGTGAGCCTGGACTCTGGAACCCACCTTCCTGGCTGGTGTCGACACTGCCCTTCTCGGGCTGTGTGACTTTGGACAAGTTACTTAACCTCTCTGTGCCCAGTTGCCTCCTCTGTATCACGGGGATAAGTGATAGTCAGTAGCCTCATGCCCAGCTAGTAGCAGTGGTGTAGAGGGACTCCTGCTGTTGTCATTGCTTATTACAGTGTTATTTCCATTTGACACATGGATGAACCGAGGCCGGGGCGTTTATCCAACTTGGCCGGGCTTATCAGAGCAGGCACAGGTTATGAACCTGGGGTTGTCCAAGAGCAGATGGCACTGTCCCAGATCTGCAGACAGGTGTCCGCGTGCCCCATCTCCCCTCCCGACCCCATCAGCCTCTGCATCCACGTGACCCACCGTATTCACCCGCACCTTCTGGGCCAAGCTGTTCAAAGTGAGAAGGAGGGAGTCTTCCTCGAGAAAGCTAAACTCTTCATTAGGCTTCCTATTTGTGTCTTCAATTATGCTGTCAAATGCTAAGGAGTTTAGACACTTCAAGCTAGCGCTGGGCCTTTGGTGATGGTGTGTACCATTTGCATAATCAACATGGATGGACCTGCTGGCAATTCCACCCTAGTGTTTGCCCAGCACTGACACTGATCAGTTTAGAGGGAGGCGCAGTCAGTGATGGAATTAAGTGGTCGCAAACACACCGTCAGTACGTGAAATCCAGACAGAGGCAGATGGACGGGCAGGCGGGATGCGGGGTCCGGCAGGTGCAGGAACACTGGAGGCCGCGGACCTGGGACCTGTGTGCCGAACGCTAAAATGCTTCCTTGGAAATTTTAGAGAGTCGGAGGCAATAAAGGTCAGCAGTGGAATGTTGTCACAGAATAATGACTCTGTGCCGCTGGGTAAATGTTAAAGCTTTTATTGGGATGAGACATGGACGTGTGGCTGGCTCTGAATTCAGTGGGTAATGAATACAAATCTATAGCGTCCATTCTCAAGAGGGGACATGGCTGAGCTGACCCCGCAGTCACGAGCCAGTGGCCTGGGCAGGCTTTTCTGGGTTCGGGCAGTGTGTCTGTGGAGGCAGCCCTGGCCTGTCCTGTCCCTGCCGTCGGCCCTCGCACCCATGCCGTCCTCCCGTAACGGACACAGCTGTTTGCTGTCAGCCATGGTTCTTGCCTCTCGTCCTCCGTCGGTGGAGTCCTGACCTGGTCCTTGGCCTCTGGACCTGCTCTAGGCCCTGCACCCCATGTAGAGTCAAGCCATGTGCAGTCTCCTCATTGGTCCTCCCCCGTGTTCAGGATTTACTAAGGACTCTGCTCTGAGAGTCCTTCCATCAGCACCCTCCACTCACCCCTACAGGGATAGGAGACAGCTGACCCCAGGACCCTATCTTCATATTCTAGAATGTGAGAGATCAGAGTGGGAATCCCCTTCCCAAAGGGACTTCACTCTCTTTTTTTTTTTGAAATACACCTAATTCGATTGAAATCCCTCTGCGCTCCAAGGTCCTGTTTCTCCTCTGTGATTCAACGACACATCATTCGTTTGGCCCCTGGCTTCATGGAATGTCAGCCCCAGGCCTTGTCTGTTGGGGTGAGAGCCAATGAGGGGCTGAAGGAAGAGGCCGGTGGGGTTGTTGGTCCATCCTCCTCTGTTACCTAGAGATTCTAGGAAGGCCAGTGAGGGCCGCTACGAAGCCCTGTCGCCGGCGGACAGCAGCTGGCTCTAGGGGACCCCTTAAGAAATGTTTCCTTGGGGCAGGATCACCTGAGCTCCAGAGGGCTGGAGGACCAGCTTTGGGAGCACAGGTCCCCAGATTCTAGGCATCTTGGCATCACCAGCAAGAAGGCCTGTTTTATTCCACAAGAAGGAGCATGACCTTCACCCTGGAAACAAGTCCCCAGGGATGGGGAGAAGGTGTGAAGGCTGCCCATGTGTGGCTGGAGGGTCCCATGGAGGAAGAATTCCAGGAAGAGGAGTTTTTTGGGAAGGAGAGCATTGGGTGGAGGCTGATGAATGAAGGTAGAAGGCCTCGCCCTTTTGCCTTCTCTCCCAGCGGCCTGGAGCCGCTGGCCCCATGTGGCGTGGGAGCTGCCTTAGGGCTTCGTTCTTCGTTTGTATCTGGATACTGCCTTTGCAGAAACTGTGTGGTGCTGGCAGTACGGACTGGGGAGATGAAAATTTTCCCAGTAGACCCAGGAAATCTCCAGCCAAAAGGGACCTTTAGAAATCATTAAATCTCCAATTTGTTAGCTTATGCGTCTCTGGGCCACTTCATGAACTGATAAGAAAAGTCGTTCCTACTGAGATAGGACTTCAGATTTTATCCTCACTCCTTGTAAATTGCTGTCCTCCGATTCTGAGTGCAAGCGCCATGAACCTTTGGCGCTAGAATCACTGACGTCTGCAGCAAATGGCAATTTTAACTTTCTGGAACATCAACACAAAAGAACACTTGGACTCTTTCTTTGTCGCCAAATGTTACATCTGAATGTTTCTTGGTCTTATCTGTTCCCTTCTTGTTTCAGCGGCCTCTCCTTCTCGGAATCCTAATTAGCCAGGTGTGGCTCCTGTGACCATTTCTCTCAAAAATGGGTCTCAGTTCCGACTTCCCTTCTCTGTGACTAGATCCCTCCCACACAGTTTCCCCAGATTTGGTGCCACGGGGCGTGATGGGCTGAAGCTCCTCTGAGCTGTACTCTCTGTCCCTGCCTTCTGATGGCAGGGGAACCCCTCCGGATGCTGTCTGGAGTGGTGCCTAAGTCACCAGGAGGGCGTACACTGCAGCGGACCTCTCCCTGGTGGCCTGTGAGTTGGTCTAATACAGAAAGTGGAAACCACCCCAGGCCTTTCCAACAGAGGCGTCTGTGTAGGGAGTGAATGGCCAAGATGCTGGACAGGCCATGGACCTTGGAGAACACCCAGGCAGCCCCCCACTAGAAATTGCAGAAAGCAGCCGGGAGGAGAAAGCCCAGGGGAGCAGCAGCTGCCTTGCTCCTGGGTGAGCCTTGCCTGAGGCTGGGGCTGCCAGGGTGGGGCCCCCACCCAACAAAACCAGGTAGCACTGTGGGCAGCTTCCTCAACGCTGGATGCTGGGGTAGAGCGGTACCTGGCACCGGGTAGGTGCTTGGTTTCTGCAGGGTGAATGAAAGAATGAGTGAGTGAGTGAGTGAGTGAATGAATCTGAGGATCATTTTGAGAGACAGGATCTGATTCAGTGCTGGAAGAAGAACACACTTCTTGTCTGGCTACATCAGAAGGCGGCGCCAGGCAGCATCCTGTGGCTCCTTGCTAGCAGGCTCGAGGGTGATTTTGGAGATGAGTGATTGTGGCTGCATCCTCTGCTGCTGAGCCAGCCCAGCCACCCCACCCCACCCCAAGGCACGTCTCTGTCCGATGGGCTGTTGGGGAATGAGGCACATACAGCCACATCTCTGCCTGGTGCTCCTGTCGCCTGATGTCTGCGCCTCGCCCATCCCCCATCCCCGCGGTGTGCCTCCGTCCAGTGGGGCTGTTGGGGAATGGGGCGCACACAGCCACACCTCAGCCTGGTCCTTCTGTCACCTGACTGACTTCTGCCCCACCCCCACCCTGCGTTCCCTTACTTGCGGTGAATTCGGTCTCCTCGGTCCATTGTATTCTTCTCTGTGTCCCTTCAGAATAGTATTTCCGTGCTCCCGTGCTCTAGATTCTTTGTGAGGCTAAATTTAGACATCGCCTAGTTCTGCAGCGTCTTGGCTTTTCTCTATAATGGTTCATCCTGCGAGAGCAGTCAAGCGCCTGCCAGCCAGACCCTAGAAGTTGAGTCTCTCCTTGGAGCGTACGGTGGGTGCAGGTCTGACTCGAATCCTCGCACGGGCATCGTAAGGACCGTGAATTCCACTCTCTGGGCTCTCCAAGGAAGAAGGTCTTAGCCCTCTCAGGCCACTGCAACAAAGTGCCATGAACTGGATGGCTCATAAACTGTAGATATTTATTTCTCACCGTTCGGGAGGCTGGAAGTGTGAAATCAGGGTACCAGAGAACTCTCTAGCCTCCCCCTTTTTAAAAACACTCTCACTCCATTTTCCAGGCTGGAGTTCAGTGGTGCAGTCATGGCTCACTGCAACCTCAATCTCTTGAGCTCAAGCAATCCTCCCACCTCAGCCTCCTGGACAGCTGGGACTGCAGGTGTGCACTACCACGTCGAGCTAATTTTTGTATTTTCTGTATTGATGGGGTCTTGTCATGTTGCCCAGGCTGGTCTTGAACATGTGGCCTCAAGGGATCCTCCTACCTCAGCCTCCCAAAGTGCTGGGATTAGAGGTTCACACCACCACACCCAGGTCCTGGGGGTCCCTTTTAGATGGACACTAATCCTGTGTATGAAGGTTCTACCCTTATGACTTGATTACCTCCCAAAGACACCACCTCGTAAAACCATAATATTGGGGCTTAGGGTTTCAACATATGAATTTGGGGGGTTGGCTCAAATGTTTGGTTCATTATAAGAAGTGAAGCCCTCATCCAATGCGGCCACTTTTACCTGGAGAACCCTCCAAGTCACAAGGTGACCTTGTGCAGGACGCTTCTCGTCTTTGAGCCTCCGTTTCCTCTCTGACAGGGAGGGACCTGGGCTGACATCTGGCCGGAGCCACCACAACTTAGCGGGGACATCCCTGAGCCCCCGAGACTCATCTGAGCTGAGCAGGCACTGTCGGGGTCACCCACTCAAAGCTGGATTTTTCTGAAACTTTGTTTGCTTTTCTGTCTCCTTTCTTTTGCCCTGGATATTTCCACCTCCCTCAATTTTTCTTTCCTTTTTCCCTTCTCACTACCCACCTCCAATTTCAAAATGTGCAAATAGCAGAGCGTCCCAGTGGAGTTGCCATGGCAACGGAAGCTGGTTTCCCCTTTCCAAATGACAGGCCCCTTGGAAGCCTCTCTCCCCTTTGCCTCCTTGGTGACCAGAGCTCGGGGAAGAAAGCGGGGTGTGTGGGCGTGTCCCAGAACTGGAGGGTCCCTTCTTTGCGCTTGCAAGGTGCCCAGGTCATAGGGACTGAGGGGTCAAGACAGGGGAGACCCATGGCGCTGCAGTTTTAGTTTGCTGGGGCTGCCATAACAAAGTATCACAAACCACCAGGTGGTTTCATCAGAAATGTTCCCTCACAGTTGCGGGGGCGGAGCCCGCGATGAGGGTGTCTGGGGCTGCTTTCTCCTGAGGCCTCTCCCTCTGGCTTGCGGGTGGCTGTCTTGATCTTCACTCAGTTTCTTCCTGTCTGTCCAGGTTTCCTCTTCTTACAACACACCTCTCCTGTTGGATGAGGACCTACCTGAGTGCCTCCACTTTAAAGACTTCATGTAGCTGTGAAGATCTCATCTCCAGCTGGGCGCGGTGGCTCACACCTGTAATCCCAGCACTTTGGGAGGCCGAGGCAGGTGGATCACGAGGTCAGGAGATCGAGACCATCTTGGCCAACATGGTGAAACCCTGTCTTTACTAAAAATACAAAAAAAAAGTAGCTGGGTATGGTGGCGTGCACCTGCAGTCCCAGCTACTTAAGAGGCAGGAGAATCGCCTGAACCTGGGAGGCGGAGGTTGCAGTGAGCCGAGATCACACCATTGCACTCCAGCCTGGGTGATATCGCGATTGTCTGTCTAAAAAAAAAAAAAAAAAAAAAAAAAAGATTTCATCTCCAAATAAAGTCACATTCCGTATTCTGAGGTCCAAGAGACCAAAACGGGGTGCCGGTGCCTCTTCCCCGTGTCCCCAGCCCGGATGCCAGAGAGTGGACCAGGTGTAGTCTGAAAGGAGGTGCCAGGCCTCGCCAGAGCTGTTCGCACCAGCCTGGGTTATTTTAGACTCTGAATTGTACCTTCATTGGGATCCAGAGTTAAGATACGGATTTGCCATGGGAGCAGGTGGATGAGTCGTGGAGATAAGGAAACCCCTCCCCGCCCCCCCGGGAATGTGTGTCTTCCACCGCTAAGCCGTGGCCGGGAGTTCACAGGCATCCCAGGGCATGGAGCAGAGGACGCTTGGGGCTCGTCCAGACATGGCCAGCACTGGATGAGCCGCGATGAGGCCAGACTGTGTTTATGGGGACGACGGCACTTGGGCACTGGGCAGGTGTGCCATCAGCTCAGGGTCTGATGCTTAGATCAGCTGAAACAGAGACAGGCATTTATGGGGAGAGGTGTCACTTCATGGAGCCCATCCCAGTGGGCCACTCAACCCAGGCCAAGCCTCCTGACCACGGGCCTCTCTTACCTGCTGTCTGGCCTACAAATCATTTTTGAGATTTGTCCCTGGAATGTGACGGTGTTCAGGGTTTCTCTAAACCTACCCAGGTTAAAAACCCCTCGATCCCCACCATCTAAGGTGGATGCTACCCCGGTCCCTAAGTCCTGCGGAGCGCCTCCGCCCTGCCTGCCAGCCCACACCTGTTTAGCCCGTGTCCCTGAGTCACTGAGGTGAGGTGGCTTGTCTCCTGCTGAGACTAAGACTTCAGCAAAGTCAGCCCCACGTCCACGTCTCCTCCTCCCAAATTCCTACCTCCAGTTCACTAGACTCTAGACTGTGCCCCACTGCCCAGTTGACCACCCCCATGGGGGGTCCCAAAGGTCTCCTCCAGCGCAGCGTGTCCAAAACCAAGCTCCCCACACCCCAAGCACATAGATTTCCCTCTTTGTCCATGGTTCATCCACCCAAGCCAGAAGCCTGAGCATCATCCCCAGTTTGTTACCCCTTGTCCAGTCCATCAGCCAGTCCAGTCCTGTCTCCAGGCTCCGAATTCCAGCTGACATACTGCCCTTCTTTCCGTTTCCATGGTCTCTCCGCAAGCCCATTCCAGAGACTACACAGACTAGTGCAGTAGCCTGCCAGCCAGGCTCCACGTTCTCCCCCTTTCACCTGCAACCCAGTCTCCACCCCAGGAGCCGGGAGAGGGATCTTTCAACAAAGACCATCAATCAGATTGTGTCACACACCCTCCCCCTTGAGACACTTCATCGCAGCAGGTTTAGTATCAACATCAGACTCCCCCTGGCCTGGGAGGCCCAGTGCGCCAGGACCCTTCCCAGGCCTTCACTTGTTTTTTGGCCCCCTGCTCTCTGCATACTGGCTGCACCTGTGTCCCTCTGCTCCTAGCCCACCCTATCCAAATCGGGCTCTGCTCCCGTTCCCACAGATCACAGCTCTGCACTGGTTTTTGGTTCTCCTCCCGGTTGGATCGCTCATTTATTCCTGTGCTGACTTACTGTCTAGCTCTAAGATCCCTGAAGTCTGGCTTATTCCCGGCCTTCCCCTTTTGGCCTGGGGTTGGCATCTGCTGGGAGAGTCTCAAGGCACAAACCCTGTAGCCTGCAGAGGCTGCGTGGATTTGCACCTGCCTGGAGGATCCAAGGAAACAAACCCCATGCCCTGAGCAGAGTTAACTGGCTTGTAGAGGAGGCCAACTCAGTGCAGTTAACTCTGGCATGGATGTTTGCAGGGTTTGTTTGTTTGTTTGTTTGTTTGTTTGTTTTAAGAAAAACAACCGTTTAAACCTAAAAAGCCCGCTTTCCACCAAATAAGACCTTTGATGGGAATTTTGGTGGAAATTGTGTTTTGATGCAGGTTCAGGCCCAGGGAGGGCTGGGAATTTTTTGTCAGAACACACAGTAATTCTGCCTCTTACTTTAGAGCTTGTATTTCAACGCCGTATGGTGTATGAAAACATAAATTTTCATCTTAATACACTTCTGAGGCATCAGAGCCATTCCAGACCTTGTTTTATAGTGTTTTAAAAGCATTCGTCCTTCACGACCCATTTTTAAGTGGACAGACTGGAGGAGCAAAACCATTAGTAGGTTTGGGACTCATTTATTTTCACATGGAAACAGAGGCGTAATAGCAGGTCTTGCGGTTAAACATGATCTGCCAACGGCAGGGTTGACGCCCGCAGGGAAGTGGCAGGATTTACTAACCTGGGGCCTGATTGCAATGCCTGGCGGTGGCTGCCAGCGTGGACTGACAGTGCCTGCAGAGGGGGCAGGTCAGCACTCTTCCCTACCACGAGGGGACCCGGAGAGGCCAGCGCGGTTCCTTTTGTGGCCAGCAGCCTGAGGGATGTCCTTTCCCTGGGTCCTGGGAAGAAAGCGTCCTCTGAGGTGCACAGGGCCCCTGCAGAAAGGGAAGTTTGGAATAAAGGGGCTTTGTGGTATGATCCACGTACACGTTTTCTTTTCTTTCTTTTCTTCTTTTCTGTTGTGTTTTGTTTAGATAGAGATGGGATTTTGCCATGTTGCCCAGGTTGGTCTCGAACTCCTGGGCCTCGGGCTGAGTCATCCTCTTGCCTCTCAGCCTTCCAAAGTGCATGAGCCATCACGCCCGGCCCCTTGCATATATTTCTAAAACTATAAATGCACGCTCGCATTTCATTTTGTACTTTTTATGACATTGAGAGGTCAAAGGATAAGTATTCACCCACTTTCTTCAAGTGAGAGAGTGAGGGAAAAATGGTTAATTCTTTGTCCTGGTTCATTCACCCAACCGGTAGGAAAGCAGGACTGGGTCGCAGTCCCTGGGGACCTTGCACTCTGCCCTCCACATGGGGGTTGGAGGTGGACAGATCAGATACACACTCTGTTGGCCTAATTCTTACTCCCTTGTTCCCTCCTGTGTTCCACAGGCCATTCCCACCTTCAAAACATTCTTGGCCAGGCGCGATGACTCACGCCTGTAATCCCAGCACTTTGGGAGGCCAAAGCGTGTGGATCACGAGGTCAGGAGATCGAGACCATCCTGGCCAACATGGTGAACCCCGTCTCTACTAAAATACAAAAAAATTAGCCGGGCATGGTGGTGCATGCCTGTAGTCTCAGCTACTCGGGAGGCTGAGGCAGGGGAATTGCTTGAACCTGGGAGGTGGAGGTTGCAGTGAGCCGAGATTGCACCACTGCCCTCCAACCTGGTAACAGAGTGAGACTCCCTTTCAAAAAAAAATAAAAACATTCTTACGTGGGGTTACATAAAGGGACCCGTCACCTTCATGGGTGGTAGGAGACGTCTGAAGGGCAGGTCTACACAAGGGTAACATGGCTTGAGGGGAGAAGGGGCCTGTGAGGGGACATTCAGGCTGATGAGAGTCTGGGGGTGCCACGTACAGAGCTGAGAAAATCCCTCACACCCAAGTAACTCATAGCCATGGGAGCTTTGGGGCAGGTGTGGTAGGGTATGTAGGTGGTGGGATCAGAGGAGCTGTGTTCACCTGGTCTGGGGCAGAGGCTTCTGAAAGGGACCCCTGACTATGTGGAAGGAGCAAGGGACAGGGTCAGATGTTGAGGGAGGTTAGAGGTGGGGGTGTTTGCTCTGCAGGGAGGGAGATAGTCAGGGTCTTTTGAAGAACACCAAAGGAGGATGACTGCCGAGCCTGGGCGCTGGGGAGTTTCTGCCAAAGCTGAATTTGGAAGAGTCGTTGGCATCCCACTGATCAATCCCGACTGTGAGCTGGACCCTGGGGACTCGGTTTCTAGACTGTGCCTGGAGGTGTAGTGCTCCAGAGCGCAATCATCTGTCCTTGTGTTTAGCCGTGATACGGAAAGAGGGCTTAGTGCATCTCTGCAGCCGTGCTGACACCGCCTCGAGGGTAGAACCAAGCTTCCTGGCATGTTTCCTACTTCATGCGGATCAAACTAGGTTCAAGGGCAGGGACTTGGCCCTGTTTTGCCACTTGCTGGCTCTATGTGTTGTTTCTCAACTTCTCTGAAGAGGTTTCCCTGACTCTGCTGTGGAGGTGATGATATCTATCATCTACCCATGATGCCATTCATCCACTTGTCTGACTGTCCATCCATCTACCTACCTACCTACTTATCATCCATTCATCTACCCACTCACCCATCCATCTACCCATCTTTCCATCCATCCATTCATCTGCCTACCCACTTCATCCATTTATCCATCCATCCATCCATCCATCCACCCACCCACCCACACACTCATCTCTCTGCCCATCTATCGATCCATCTGTCTGCCCACCTGTCATCCATCCACCCACCCACACACTCATCCCTCTACCCATCTATTGATCCATATGTCCCCCCACCCATCGATCTATCATCCATCCATGAATTAATCTATCCACCTACTCATCCATCCATCCATTTATCTTTCCATCCATCCACTTGTCTGCCTACCAACTTCTCCATCCATTCATCCCTCTGTTCATCCATGCATTCATCAGTCCACTCATCTATCCATCCACCCGCTTACCCATCCACCTGCCCATCTGTCTATTCATTTATTCATTCATCCATCCACTATCCATCCAGCCCTTCACTTACCTATTCATCTGTTCATCCACTTGCCTACTTACCCACATCCACCCATCCATCCAGACATCTGTTCATCTATCCATTCATTCACCTGTCCATCTGATTCATCCACCCACCTATCCATTTATCTGCTCAACCACCCACCCACCCACCATTTTATTTATCTCTTCACCCATCCATTCATCCACACACCCATCCAAATTAGTGCTGTATTCAGCATTTTATGACGCTAGGCTCAACACCAGTGCTACAGTACAAAAAGGATGGTGTGATCCTCAGGGCAATGTAGACTGCCCAGTAGTAAAAGCAAAATGCTTAGGAATGCCTTTGGGAGGGATGAGTGTGTACAAATGTGTGGACAGCACATTCCTGAAAACAGCTTTGGGCAAGACCCTGCCATGGGAAAGAACTTGCTTGGGATCTCGCAGACACCAGGCGTAGCCAGATGGAGGTGTGAGTAGGACGTACATAGTCCAGGAGAAGAGGTAGTGAAGTTAGGCTGGAGATAGGAGCCAGGTCCCTTGAACCTCACGTTTTCTAAATCTGGGGTCTAGGTTCTGTTCTAAATGTGGAGAACCTTTCAGGAGTTTTAGCGAAGAAGTTACCATGATTTATATTGTTAAGAAGAATCCTTTATCTGTTACATGGATAGCTGTCTTTCGCAAGGAATGAAGGAAGCAGGGCTGACATTGTAAGCCTGCTGCCATGTCCATGAGAGAATCAGCTGTGGCCAGGTTGGAATCTGCCTTGTGGCTGGGTGTTGGGTGTACAGAGTCATGCCTGGGTTTCCAGTCTGGCCCGCTGAGTGGATGGCAAAGACTACAGGAGGGCATGGGCTTTTGCACGGCACACTGCCATGCCTGTAGCTTCAGACGTGGGTATCACAAGCCTCCTGCCTACCTGGCATGGCCGTGAGTAAGAGAAGAGCAGCCTGGCCGTACAGCGCAATACGAATTTAGTGGCAGTTGCTGCTGTTATTTTATATGAGCGTGGCAGTGAATGTTGATGAGTCCATTTAAAATGGATTATGAACCGGGGATAGGAGGCACATGCTTCTGGGTGGCTTCACAGCAGCATTCGGCTCTTTCTTGACAGAGCACAGGCTGGGTACAACCCTCACCCTAAATTTAGCTCCTGGCACATTTGGGCTGGGATGAAAGCTGAGAAGCACAGGTCATGGGTGTGCTATGCTCTGAATAATTTCCTCTCCAAGTGGTGTCTTGCAGCTTGCCACAGTCCCTGAGAATCCATCGTGCTACAGTACAAGGATTCCTGGGTGGGGTAGGTGGAGGCTGCAGTGAAGCACCCACACAATAGGTCAGACGTGGCCCCGTCCTGGGTCCCAGGCCCTTGAGATGACGTGTGTGAACTGTGGAACGTGGTGCGTGACTCATGGAAGTGCCCCATCACTGTGATCTGCTGTTATCGCTATTTTTGGGTGTCGAGGGTCGTGGTGTGTTCGTGATATCATGTGCTAAGGCTGCTGTCAGTTCCTACTGGAGAGTTGCAGGTCTTGTGGGCTTAGATCTTCCCTTGTGCTCTGTGCTGCCCCTAATAGCAAGAGGTAGGCTACTGTCCCGTTGACTAAAGTGCTGAGGATGACAGGGTGGACAGCAGAATCCATATGTGCTCTCTGGGGCATTGACCAAGGGCTTGGCCCTCCCAAGTCCTGAGAAAGAAACCAGGGTGAAGCCACTTGAGGAAAAGGCAATAGGGTATCCAAGACCCAGTAGTCATCTCTTGGGCACGTGACTGAGCCCTGTGTTAGGGAAGGCCGGAGTCAGCCTGGGAGGGGCTCAGCTTCCAGGCTGCTTCTGGCTACGTCGAGAAGGCTTTGCTTAGGAACAGGCGTTTGAAAAGGGGGTCACCGTATATTGAGTGTTTACTGAGTGCTACGTCTTGTGCATTATCCAGTTTGATTCCTAAAATCCTGTGTGGCTGTTACTCATATTATTCCCGTTCTGTAGGTTGGAAGCTGAGGCCCACTTATTTGTCCAGTGTCAGTCATCCTGTGAGCTGATCGGGCTCTCAGGCCCCGGCCCTTGGAGTCTGCTGAAGTTTGTGCAAAGCATGGAAACCAGCTCTTGTGGCTGCCTCCTGGCTTCTGGGGCCGTCATCAGGGAAATGTTTGCTTTCTCCCCATTGCAGGAACATTTGCAGGCAGAGGCAGTTTGTTGCAGAGAGTGTAAGTTAGCAGGGAGAGCTGTAAGTTCAAAACAGGTACCACCAACCCTGACAGATTAAGGACAGAGACGAGGTAGACAGAATTTAAGGGTAGGCCAGGGGTGTCCATCCACTGGGTATCTAGAGTTCCAGGTGATGCTTGCAGCTGGGAAGAGCAGGGAGAACCACACTGGGCAAAGGGTCCTGGGCACAGATAGGCAGATGTGGCTGTCTTTGAATTCCAGGTCTGCCACCAGCTTATTGAGTGGGACTTTGTATAAGATCCTTGAAACTCTCTGATTCAGTAAAGCAGGAATCAGATGCCTCCCTTATAGGGCTGTTGGTGTTTTCAATGAAATAATGCATCAAGCATGATTTAAACTCACACCGCCCAGAGACAAGGAAATATACATGGGCAAAACAGTCTAAGAGGGGAAGGTTGCCTTCATGTATACAACTGATATATCTATCTACGCTCCCATTCATTCATCTGTCTACCCACCACCCAACCTTCCATCCGCTCATCCATCCATTCACCCACCCATCCATCTGCTCACCCATTCATCTATCTAAATATCCATCCATTATTTTATCTATCCATTCATCTGTCTACCCATTCATCCATTTATTCATTCATCTATTCATTCATCTAGTCATTTATCCATCTATCCATCCATCCATCTATCCACCCACCCAACCACCCATCTGCCCATCCAACCACCTACCCACTCATCTATGCATTTATTTACCTACTTATTCACACTCATCCACCCATCCATCCATCTGTCCATTTATTCATCCATTCATTCATCCATCTACCCATTCATCCATCCGTTCATTCATCCATCCCTCCCATCAGCTATCCATCCATCATCCATCCATCCACCCATTGAACCACTCATCCACCCACCCACTCATTCATCTATCCATTTACCCATCCATTCACTCACCTATTCATTTATCTTCCCATCCATCTATCAATTTATTCATTCATCTTTCCATCCATCTGTCCATTCATTCATCTTTGCATTTCTTCATTCATCTATCCATCCTTCATCTGTCCATCTGCCTATCCATGCACTCATTCATCTGTTTATCCATTCATGCATCCATCTATTCACTCATCTGTATTTCTGTTCATTCACTTATCCATCCATCCACCCACCCACCCATCCATGCAACCATCCATGCAGTCATCCATCCTCCTATCAATTTACCTTTCTTTCCTTCCTTTCTCCCGACCTTTCTTTACTCTTTCCTTACTCTCTTCTGTTCACCTCACATTTTTTGTGAGCTTACCACATGCCAGGCCCTGTGCCATGGAAGGCAGCTTCCCTGCCCTCAGGGGCTGCCAGTTTACTCCCTGTCTCCTGTGAAGTTGGGGACCAGGATTTGAATGCAGGAATTCCCATTCCTTCACTTTTGTTCTAGGCATGGGAGCTATTGAAGATTTTTAAAGCAGATGCCCTGATCAGAGCTGTAATTTGAGGGCTCAAGAATCAGGAAGGGGGAGCTGGCAGAAGGGGGACCTGCCAGGAGGTTGTTGGAAGGGCTGAGAGGATCAGAGCTGAGCAAGGGATTAGGGGAGCAGAGAGGATGGCTCTGAAACCTTCTGTGGCTGAGATGGGCCAGACTGATGGGCAATTTGCCCAGAACCCAATATTCTAGATACAGGGAGCTTCCAGAAACCTGGCTTACTCCCCAGCTGCTAGAATGTCTGTCCTATAGGGCTTAGAATACCTTGTTAATTTCCTCTGAACGTGTTCATCACATGACCACATTGGATGAGGGAGGAGAACGTGCAGGGAAGCCGTTTTAATTATCCCTCATCATGAAGTCAGTGAGGGGCAGCCGAGCCTGCTGTGCGGGCAGCCGAGCCTGCTGTGCAAACAGCCAGAGCCACTGGGCCGTATGCTGGCATCTGGCCAAACGGCTGTCCTTTCTTATTAACAGGTCACCCAGAGTGTCCAGATTTCCAGGACTACAGGCCAGGCCCAGACCTCCTAGATAGATGGACAGTCGTGAACCTCTGGGGGTGGGTTTCCCATAGCCATGAGTATACCATGATCTGGATTTCTGCAGAAACAAAAAGGAGCAGAGCTGCTGCTGTCCATTCCCCGTGTGCGCCGCAGGGGTAGTTGGGAGACCAGAGCCTCATCCCTGCTCGGCGGTGGGCAGAGGGCTCATCCAGGACCTGGGAGGCCAGGGGCTGGTATGCTCACACCTCAGCAGCTTCGCCCCCCATGGTGCCTGCTGCCAGCCGTGGGTGTCTCTCCCTGGGCTCCCCATTGAGAACAGAGAGGGACATTTCAGTGGCCTTCATGTGCTTGTCAGCGTCGGCAGGACCGTTCGTCATGTGGGCCTCCATCCGTCCTCCATTCGGGCCCCTTCTGCGTCTCCTTCCCCGAAGTCCCTTCCTTGCCTGCGCCCTGGATGGAGAGCATGTGGTTCGCCCTCTGAACCTTGGTGCTCCTCCCTCCATCCAGCCATGCATGCACTCACTTGGGTTTCGAGCTCCAGGGCTGAATGCAGGTCCCTGGGGGTGGAAACCGAGGCACCCGCTCACTTCCCTTTACTTTGTTGGCTGGGCTGAGTGCTGCAGCCACACTGGCCACGGTTCCTAGGTACCAGGTTTCTTGGGCCATGAGGCAGCAGCCATCTCTCTGCTGGACTCATCAGATTCAATCTCAACTTTTTTTTATTTTTATTTTTGAGACAGAGTCCTGCTCTGTAGCCCAGGCTGGAGTGCAGTGGCACGATCTCAGCTCACTGCAACCTCCACCTCCAGGGTCCCAGTTCAAGCAATCCTCCTACCTCAGCCTCCCAAGTAGCTGGGATTACAGGCACGAGCCACCATGCGCAGCTAATTTTTTTGTATTTTTTAGTGGAGACAGGGTTTCACCATGTGGGCCAGTCTGTCTTGAATTCCTGACCTCGTGATCCGCCCACCTTGGCCTCCCAAAGTGCTGGGATTACAGGCATGAGCCCCCGCGCCCGGCTCGATAGTAGCATTTTTAGGGTTGGTAACTTTCCTACTTATGACAGTCAACAAGGACCTTTGAGATCTTAGATCATTTTTTCTTTGTCAAAAATATAGTATTATTTATTTGCCTCCGAATAGAGAGGTAACGCGTAGTCTTCGCAGAAATTATAGAAAAGCAAGGGGTAAATATGCGTACATACGAAATCCATCCAAACCTCTGTCTCCCCCGCTCCCCGAGTGAATCACTGTTAACACTGAGGGTCTTTTTTCTGGGTCAGATGCTGTCCCCTCAATTTCGTGTCCAACTTGAACCTCAGAATGTGACCTTCTTTAGAAATAGGGTCTCTGTGGGTTTAATTGGTTTGGTTAACATGAGTTCCTGCTAGATTAGTATGACTAGTGACAGGTGTCTTTCTAAGAAGAAGGAGGCGGATTCAGACACAGGGACCCACAGAGGCACTCCAAGAGAGGAAGGCCACATGCAGATGGAGGCAGAGAATAGAGTGGAAGAGGCAGGAAGGGTCCTCCGCTGGAGCCCCTGGGGGAGGAAGCGCTGCCCCCACCCTGAGTTTGGACTCCTGACCTCTAAGATTGTGAGAGGAAGCATTTCTGTCGTCTGAAGCCACCTAGTGTGTATTAAGTGCTCACGGCAGCTCCAGGAACACAGGGTGCACCCTGCATTTTCACCGTCTCCCTCCCATTACTGAGACTGGAGGCAGATGCTCAGGAACCATCCTACACATCACACGCTCCGGGCTGGTGGTGCTGCTGGGAGGAGACATTTGCCTTTGTCCTGCCTGCCGAGAGGCAGCCCCCCTCCGCCCACCCCCAACCCGGCCTTAAAGAGACCAGGAGACGCTTAAGGCTGCGCCAGGAACTGAGCACCGGCCTGCTTCAAACCTCTCTGGGTCACTGGGTGACAATGGTCGAGGCACTCAGCCTCGCTGCAGCCTCAGGGTCTCGTCTGTCCCCATGGCCGCCGTGACTCACATCCTCTCCCACACTTGAGCTCTCCCAAGAAGCTGTGCTCTGAGCTCGAGGGCCCGTGGGAGGCACCGGGACGCCTGGTCCAGGTCCACCTGGCTGGAGCTTCCAGTGTCTGCTCCCTAGAAAGAGTCTGGCTCTGTTTCCAGAGCTCACGGAGTGTTTCTCATATTTCATTTCCCCCAACTTCACTCTCCCCGCAGGCTCTAAGGAGCCCAGGAGAACCCCGCCAACGCTTGCTGCCTCCTGTAAACCCGGCGCCAGGCACTGCGAGTGTCTCAGAGTGGGCCTGAGGGCTCCGCTTCCCCAGGGCAGGGCCGTGGGGCTCCACACAACTTCCCATGTGGCCCACTGGTTCTGGGAACGCTGGCTTCCTCTGGCGGATGATGGTGTGGAGACTCAAGGCCTTGGCCAGGCAGCCCCTCCCCTGCTCCCCGCCTTGGGCTCCTTCCTCAGAGCACAGCCATCCTGGTTGTGGAAATTTTTTTTTTTTTTTTTTTTTTTTGATACCTACTCTCACTCTGTTGCCCAGGCTGGAGTGCAGTGGCGCGATCTTGGCTCACCACAACCTCTGCCTCCTGGGTTCAGGCGATTCTCCTGCCAAATAGCTGGGACTACAAGCATGCACCGCCACGCCCAGCTAATTTTTGTATTTTTAGTAGAGACGGGGCTTCACTATGTTGGCCAGGCTGGTCTCGAACTCCTGACCTCGTGATCCACCTGCCTCAGCCTCCCAAAGTGCTGGGATTACAGGCGTGAGCCACCACACCCAGCCGATCATGGATCATGAAGAACGCACAGTCTCCCAGAAACCTGGGGGCCTTTGTGGCGTGCATATGGTGGCACTGTCCTGGACAGTCACCCAGTTCTTCCTGCCCTTCCCCTGCAGCCCTCCTGCCTGCCCCCTGCCTGCATCCCACAAACACAGTGCCCTTTGCGGGCCCCGTGGAGCCCCCACGTCGCCTTCTGAGGAAACTTCTTCCTGAAGTGCTTCCCTGGGATGGCTTTGAAGTTGATTGGGGTTTATATCTGTCGCTCTCCTAATATTCTTTCTTTAAAGTTTCTAAGCAGAAGCCAGTTTTCTTTGTGGTCCGTACAACCTGGCACTGTGCAAATGCTTTGGAAACAGCAGGACGAGGGGCTATATGCTCTCACAGGTGGAACGTACCTCGTGCCTGAGTCTGAGCTCTCTCTCACCTCTGCCGACCGTGCCCCTGCGCCTCCCCGGCGGCCAGGGGACCCCTACAGTCATCCTGCTTCCTGGGCACAGAGTGGCCTAGAACGTCATGGTTTTAAAAGGAACTGCATTTTATTTTCATAGTTTCAGAAGGGGATGGGAATGGGAGCAGACCGCCTGCAGAGTTTTACGGGGCAGCTGATTCTTAGGAATTGGTCATGTTCTATCGTGGTCATTTGGTTATGAGTCTACCTCACTTCCCCAGCCTGGGGGCCAGGCAGCTCTGACCCTTGCATCCACGCAGGATGATTTGCAAGAGTTTGAACCTCCCCACCATGGTCCAGCCGAACCCTAAGCTCTGTGTTCTCAATAACTACACTACTGCTTGCTCAAGTCTTTCTAAATAGGCATTGCCAGCCTCTGATAGTCATGGTGAGATTTGTCTGTGAGTAACTAAAAATCCTAAGTTTTAAAAAAAGTTTGTCTTTTCCATAAAAGTCCAGCTAGGTGGTCCAGAGCTGAGGCAGGGTTCTGTGGTATGTGAGATGCATGTTCTTCTGACTTACTGCCCCATCATGGGTGGACTCCATGCACAATTGCCCTCATACTCCAAGGTGGCTGCCTCAGCTCCACCCATTGCATCATCATTCCAATCTGCATAAAGGAGAAAGGGGTAGGAGAAGGGCATTATTCCCTTTTCCTATAAGGACACCTTCCTTAAGTGGACCCGTTGCTTTTATTTATGTCCCATTGGTCAGGAACGTACCTCACAGCTCCCTTCTTAAGTGGACAGCCATGTTCTTAAACCATCTTCTTTGTGGACAGCCAGGTGACCAGATGAAGGGCCAGGTTATATTCCAGAGGAAGACAGGAGAACAAAAGTGGGGGACAGTTAGGAGCCCCAGCTACAGCACCCCTTTCTTGTGCCTTTGTTGGGGAGAAGATCTTTTCTGAAGGAAAGTCTGTCTTGTTCTGCGAGGCTCTGGCATTTGATCTGAGAGTGAAGGGCTCAGTGAAGTGGCAAGTCCAGAGAGTGGGGAGGGATCCTGGAGAGGATTCAAGAATTCTCACCAGGGACTGGCAGTCCCTAGAGGGCTGAGTCCCAGCCTTCCACCACGAGCCAGAGCCATGTTTATGGGTCACTTTTGGGATATAGATGCTCCAAATTTGTGTTATCTCACTGTACCCCTGCAGTAAGCATGAAGAGTGGGCATCTCATTTGGGTAAAGTGATCCAGTTGCTTGAAAAATGCACCAAAAACCACTGCTCCTCTGTGGCCTTGGGAAAAGGAGGTATAGTATCTGGGGTGGAAGCTTGGAGGCAGACATCTCTAGGTTCAAGTTTCAGGTGCTGCTGTGTGACTTTGGGCATGTTGCTTGACTTCTCTGATCCCATCTGGTCACCTGAGTACTGACCGCTGACACTGTTGTGAAGATTAAAGGAGGTACCGTAGGAGGTTGTGATGCACGCTACAACGTGGAGGGACCTTGAGGGCACGATGCTGAGTGAAAGAAACCGGTCAGTAAAGGATAAATCCTGTCTCACTCTACTCATATGAGGTCCCTAGAGTCGTCAGATTCACAGAGACAGAGGGTAGGATGATGAGGGCCAGGGACTAGGGGAGAGGGGAATGAAGAGTGTGTGTTTCATGGGGACAGAGTTTTCAGTTTGGGAAGATGAAAAAGTTCTGGAGACAGATGGTGGTAATGGTCACCTAACATTGTGAATGTACTTGATGTCACTTAAAAACGATGAAAATGCTAAATTTTATGTGTATTTCGCCATGAGTAAAAACATTTCTTTAAAAAATAGAGATAATGTAGAGAAGTCATGGACCCCTTTCCACCATCTGGGAGACTTGATCAATGGCAGCTATTAAGAGATTTGACACAATGCTTCTGCTTGCATATTTTCTGCTGTGGTTTCGTTCTTTTGACATAAATGCCCTCGTAAGAAAATTCAAGGAAAGGAGGGAGTGCAGCTACTGCGTGCTCACGCGTGTATGAACACAGCGAGCCCCTGTGTTCTCGTCTGACAAAGGGTAGGCACTGGCCCAGGGTTATGCTCTAGTCGAGTTGGCCCCGGGGTCCACCCTAGCTGGCCTGCCGCAGCCTGCCGGCCCCCATGCAGAGAAGGACTTCCAGCCCCATTTGTGCACCCACAGGTAGAATTCATGCAGATGTGATCTAGGGAGAGTAGATTGTGGATTCGTGTCTTTTCTCTACCTCACCTTTTTAGACCAGCCACTGACACATGCATATGTATATGCATATTAATATATTGAGATGGGGTCTCACTGTGTTGCCCAGGCTGGTCTCAGACTCCTGGGTTCAAACAGTGCTGCCTCAGCCTCCCTAGTAGCTGGGATTTCAGGTGTGCATCAGCACGCCTTGCCTATGGGCGTATTTAGCTTGCTGGTAATTGTGCCTTGTGTCCTTTGTTGGGGGGTGCAGGGGGCAGCGTGCCCTGGAATGTTTGAACATTCTGGAGCATGAGGTCCAGGCCATTTCTACCATTCATATTTTCAGTGGCCCTGCAGCCAGCATCCCTGGGCACCACTCACATCCTCCTCTGACTCATTCACGCAGCATCAAGCCTCAGAGCAAGGTTCCCCTTCACCCACGCAGAGCCCCGGCTGTCTGTACAGTGCTCAGTTGCTCTCCCAGAAGCATGCACTCTGCCTGACATTCCTGGTGGTCCTGATACAAGCCAGCATGAGGCCCGCTTGCTCGGGGAGAGGACTGGCATTCCCATTCTGTAATTAAGATCACAGCCGGAGTGCACTGTTGAGGGTGGCGGGCATCATTGGACATGGCGTGTGCATCCCATGCCCAAGTTCCTCGGACCCTGAACTGCACACGTGACATTCAGCTTTCAAGGCAGAGGTGCTGGGTTCTAGCGAGTGCCGAGGCTGCGCTGCAAAACACAGGTCTGGGGTCAAATCGCGTTGGAAGCGCTGCCTACGTTACTTCCTTCCTGGACCCTCAGGATGTACTTGAGGGCATTTCAGGTCCTGGTAAGGCCTACAATTAGAAGGCCCCATAGCTTCATTTGACCTGGCATTTCCCGAAGGTGACTGTAGAACCCATTTTGCACAGTCAGCCTCAGGGGTCTCCAGGGTTCCACGGAGCTCACTTTGAGAAGCAGCGGGAAGAATGGGGAGCGGGAGGTTGATCGCCCCCACCAGGCCCTGACATTGCCTGTCTTTCAAACCCCCACCCCACCATTCCTGGCGGCTCACGGGCAGATTCTTTTAGCCCATGCTGTAAGGCACATTTTGATAAAATAGGAACTCGTTGCTGGTATTTAAAATCAGGAGATTTCACATAAAAATCCGGAGTTCTGGCTGCTTTTTTCGGCAGCAGTGATAAGATCGCTGTCGCTGAGCCTCTGTGGAGAGACGGCTGTCCTGAGAGGCCCTTTCCTCTTCTGTTTCATTGGCTGTAAAATGAAGCCCAGCAGACCTCAGACTCTTTTTGGGAACTGAGAATAGGTGTGGGGCCGCCCTCCCTACCCAGGCGTTGCCATGCCTTCTAGCAAGATGAAGCCGCACCCCAGCTGGCTGGTCCCCTCCAGCCACGGTCACCTCAGCAGCCCTGGGCACCTCAAGGCTCCTGTAGCTGTGAAGCCTGAGAGGAGATGGTCTCCTGGTGGGTCTTCAGTGGGGACCATCTCCAAGCCCTCCTCGCACCCCGCTTTGATCCAGGCCTTGCTGGGCAGGCCCTAGGCTGGCTCTTGGCCCACCTCTGCAGCCAGATGATGAGGGCTCAGCGGATGGGGGCACCCCAGGCAGAGCCAGGCTGGCTCCTCTCTCTGGGGACTGTGGGCGAGCTTGCATGGTGGCCTCTGCTTGTGAGCTTGAAGCCGTGAGAGGAGTGAATTGAGAGAGGAGCGTGGGAAATTCCGGAGTAGGGATGAGACCCTGGATGGGGTGGCTGCTGAGCACAGAGAGACGCTGGGGAAGGTTTTCGGGGCTGGTCCCCGTTCCAGAGCAATTAAAAATTAATTTGAAACGCTGAGCGGGGTAGGGGGGCAGCACCCTCCCTGGCAGGGGATCTGGCAGCCAGGAGCATTTCCCCCTATTTTTACCACTGACAGCAGATCCTGGGATTGACAGTTTTGCCTCCTGGCATCACTTTCTTGCTGAGAATCTCAGACAGGAGGCCCTGCTGCTGCCAACCCCATCACTGCCCTGTGAGACGATTTGGGGGACCCCATCTCACTGGAACCTCAGCAGAATTGTGGCGGTAGGAGGGGTGGACCTCATTAAGCACAGAGTGGGCAGGAGGGACGGCCTCCTGCGGGGTGTCCTGGTGTGGTGTGACTGCACAGCTGAGGCCCCGGACGTAGACCTGTGCCTCTGTCTCCCGAGTGCAGTCCCAGAACCCTGTGCTGGGGTGGGGGGTCGCAGCTCCGTGGAGGGCCCTGTCGAGATTGATGATGAGCTGGTGCAGGGGTCCCCTCCTCCCGATGGGGACCTGCACCCTTCTCTGTAAAGTGATGCTGTCCCGTACATGCCCAGGGCTCAGCTGCAGTCCTGCCCGTCCTCAGATCAGAGAGCAGCTGCCAGGCCCCATGGAAGCAGGTTCTTTTATGAGCACAGAGAAACTCTTAAATAGCACCACGGCCTTGAGCCATGCTCTGGGTCTGCGAGGCACCAGAGGCTCTCCATTGGATGACCTCATGCATGCTGACAGCACCCAGTGGTCCAGTTCTAGCCCTCATCATTCAGAGAAGGGTGGGAGGGAGAGTGTGGCAGTTGACGTTGGAACATAGACCTCGGAGCACTGGCTCCTTCCCAGCCGCGGGGCCATGAGCAGGTGACTGGACTGTCTCAGTGTCATGGGGATGATAGCTCTGCCTCCTGTACTGGGGTGAGGTGGCCGCTCGACACCCGGCGTCTGTGGAGTGCTGAGAGTGGGGCCTGGGACACAAGCTGTTGACCTGCACTTCCCAGCGTCACCCTTGTTACTGGTTGACAGATGAGGCTGAGCACAGCAGCTCACGTCCATAATAGCAGTGCCTTGGGAGGCCGAGGTGGGAGGATTGCTTGAGGCCAGCCTGGGCAACATAGCAAGACCCCATCTCTACAGAAAATTAAAAAATAAAAATTAGTCGGGCGTGGTGATGCACACCTGTAATCTCACCTACTTGGGAGGCTGAAGCAGGAGGATCACTTGAGCCTGGGGCATCGAGGCTGCAGTGAGCTGAGATCTCACCACTGCACCTCAGCCTAGGCGACCGAGCGAGACCCTGTTTCTAATAGTAATGATACTGATTTACAGATAAATAACCTGAGGCATTAAAGGCTCAGATGTCCTCCTGGGAAACCCTGAGAAGGGGTTACCTCTGTTTTCTGCCCCAGTAGAAAGACCCCCCCACCCCACCCTCTTTGGCTGACTTTGCCTGGGGGTGCTGCCTCCCTGGGAGACCACTCTGGACTCTGCAGTTCGCTGTTCTCCCTCCCGCTTTCCCAGGGACCCAGTTCAGGTCTCTCTGGGCCTGGCACCAGCCTCTGGAAACCTTCCCGGCTGCCCTTGGCCACCTGTTTCTCTGGTGCGTGGGGGAGGGGGGACAGGGAGCAGTGTTTCTGGGGTGCTTCCCCTCCGCTGGCTCCCTTTCCTGCCCCCAGTGTGTTGCCTGTTGTTTAATTGCAGGAAGCTCGGAGACAAACCCTGGCGGTTTCTCTCCAGCACCACCTCTCCGGCGTCTATTTTCAGCCCCGCTGCAAACAACTTGGAAGTGGGCTGTCCTTCCCCCTTTGTTCTGTGCTGCTGATTTCCATCTCTATATAATTATGGAAAATGTGCATTCATTCACCCAGGGCTGGCCGTTTGATTCTGATTTTCCCTGGCTTGGCTCTCCTTTTCATCAATAAATCCTGGATTTTATTGGGATCTCAGTGGTACCAAGTTGTCTCCCATGCCTGCCTCTGGTCTCCGGGAACAGTCTCAGTGGGTGGTTTGGGGGCATCCTCGCCCACATTTTCCAACATCCCCGCTCTATCCTGGGCACCCAAGATGGTCTTGCGCTGGCCTCGGGGCCAACAAGCACGCTCCGTTGGAAGTTCACGAAGCCGAGTAGGAAAACTGTCACAGACTTGGCCATCTGGAATAGGCCTGATGTGATCAGAGTCCATTTTTCTGGGAGAAGGGGAAACTCTTCTGTTCTGACGAGCCCTTCAGTGTGAAATTATGTCTCCCCTAACCCACTCCAGTGGAAAGCACTCTCATCTCGTAGTTTATTGTCCTCTGGTTGAAACCCATTTTCTCTATACCTCATTGTAGAAAAGGATTTTATTTCCTTAAGAGGAAACTGGGTCCCCGTGGCTTGGTCATATAAATTGGCGTAACTCCAGTGAAAGCAACTGGCCAGACGCGTGCCCGGGGCCATGGGGTGCTCAGACCTTTTGACCTGGCCGGTCCACTCCTGGGGATGTAAAATATTCAAATGAAGAAAGGTGCCACCCATGCGAAGAGGTTCCCCGCTGTGTTATTGATCGTGGGGAAGGTCGAAAAACATCGCAGCTGGACTGAGATGGTCCCTGTCTGAGGAGTTTGTCATGGAAAAGGACCGCATGTGTCCTCCAAGAATGTTCCAGAATTTTCTGTGGGATTACTCAGAGGGCTGCGGCAGGAGGGCCAGGCGCCCGTGTTAGCGTGGGGAGTGAAGGGCTGCGGGAGCATGGAGACTGCTTCCAGTTCCTCCACCGCGGCCCTGAACCCCATGGCTCCCGTGAGTTTGTGCCATGTCGGAAAATGTGCCCAGCGTTTTAGATGATCCCCTTGTTGAGACAGCCGGCTGTGAAGGCCAGACCAAGGATTTAGGGAGAGAGATTTTCATGCTTCCCTCATCCCCCAGCCCAAATGGAAAAATGCATGGCAGTTTCAGGTAGAAACTGAACATCTTGAGTGCTATTCAAGGCGTGCTCCGCTGACCCAATTAGGAAAATGGGGCATTCATTAGTTTTTCTTTTTAAGCAGAGTATTAATGAGTTGAACTAATGTTGTGGGGTGCCTGTGTCGGGGAGAGTGCTGCTGGCAGAGTCTTCCCGTCCAGAGATGTGGGGAAGGCAGGTGAGGGCTGGGTGTATGTGTACGGATGGAGGCGCCCACTCATCCCCAGGGAGCTCCTGGTCCTCGGGGACTTAGATGGGACAGAGGACAGTGGATGCAGCACAGGGTGGTCCTACCCTAAGAGAACCAAGGGGTCACTGGAGAATCTTCCACTACGGCCACGTCCCCGAGCTGAGGAAGAAGGAGAGGATGGTGTGACCACCCCCTTCCCCGCAAGGTGATACTGTTCACAAGCCTTCACTGGGAGCACCAGGAGACATCTGTGAACTCTCTGGCCTTGCGCACCGAATCGGGAGGGCGGAAACAGTTGTTTTAGAGGAGTTGAATCTTGTGTGCTCTAAGAATTGGTCAGGAGCCGTATCCGTCTCTCGTGTGCAGAGAGCCCCGCAGGTGGGCTAGGGTGTGGAGGAATAACACAGTGGGCGTCTGTGTTCTTACAGCCCTGGAGGCTGGAGCCCGACATCAAGGTGTCGCAGGGCTAGGTCCTCCTGTGGCCTCTCTCTGTGGCTTGTAGGTGCTGCCTTCTGCTTGTGACTTCATGCCAACCATCTATAAACTCTTCCCAAAGGCCAGCAAGTCTTGCTTCCCCTTCTTCCTCCTGGGGCCCACCTAGCCAACCCCATAGCAGCCCCGCCCTCCCCCAATAACCCACCCATAGCAGCCCCGCCCTCCCCCATAACCCACCCCATAGCAGCCCCGCCCTCCCCCGTAACCCACCCCATAGCAGCCCCGCCCTCCCCCGTAACCCACCCCATAGCAGCCGCGCCCTCCCCCGGTTACCCACCCATAGCAGCCGCACCCTCCCCGGTAACCCACCCCATAGCAGCCGCGTCCTCCCCGGTAACCCACGCATAGCAGCCCCGCCCTCCCCACAGCAGCGGCAGCCTCCCCCGGTAGCCGTCTTTGCTGCCTCCTGGCCACACTCAGCACCTGAGCGTCTCAGAGGCCTTCCACTTTGCTGCCACCTCTGCTCCCTGACCCCGTGACCTGAAACTCGTCCCTTTCATCCTCAGCCCTGGGCTCCCACCCCAGCCCTTCACAGGCCGTGAGAGCCCAGGGTCTGCCCTGCCCACTCCGGGAGTCTGAGGCCCAGGTGTGGTGTGGGCAGCTCCATGCAGATACGAGCCACCTCTGTGTGAGGGGTATGACACCAGGATACTCAGATGACAGGAGGGAATGGCCGTCCAGCCAGGCCCCTTGAGCCTGTGGTGTGGAAGGTTCCACCAGCTGTGTCATCTCACGGATCCCCGTGCCAGCTCAGATGCTGAGGGACAGAACCGTGTGGAGGGAGCTTCACCATGGCCATCTCCTGGGCCTCTGGACAGGGGAACCCTGTGTGCTGCCTTCCCACCTCCCTATGAGTCTCCAGCAGTGTCTGTTTCAGCTTCAGGACAGGGCTCAGCTTCCTTGCCGAATTCCCTTTAAACTGCGCAAGAATGCCAAGCAGCACAGCAGGGAGCAGGACCCTCTCCTGGCCGAGGGACCCAAGTTCTGCTGGCTGAGGGTGGCCTGACCAGCATCTCTTAGAAGTGCCGTGGTGCTGGGGTGGCTGCAGCATGAGAACCCCCACAGTAGGCCCTTGTCCCTATCCTCAGCACCCAGGAGGGAGATGCTGAGTCTGCGGGCTCCAGCCTCCCCATGTGCCCCCCACAGGCTCCCGCTGCCCGGAACAGCCCCGCCCTGACGGCTGAGGTCCCGGGAGCTCTCGGCCACCGTGCTATGGAATGTGGCTGCCATTGCATGGCCTTTCATTTATGATGCTCTGAGGGAGAGGCCTGCCCTCCCAGGTCTCTGCCTTTTGCACCAGTTACTGCCCCTAGAATCCCAGGAGCCAGCCCCACGGACACTCTGCTCCTCCGAGGGGCTCCCCCCATTCAGGATGCTCCTTAGAGCTGAGAGGGTCCTTGGATCTTGCAGCCTGAAGGACTTCTGAGGGGCATTCCACTCCCCTTTTGACATGTGGGGAAACTGAGGTTCCAGGCAGCAGTAGCACCGGGAACCGGCAGGTGGGTCTGTGGACGTGCCTCATGCTTTGTGGTGCGAGGTGAGTCCCCCCTCTGGCCCCCCAAGGCACCACCCAACCCCCTCCCTGTCCAGTGGTCGGGGCGCCTCTGGTTGCCTTTGACATTGAGGTGGCGATTACAGTGAGGCCTTCACTACCCTGGGAAGCTGTGACTGTGACAGTGCCTGAGTCCTCGCAGCCCCTCACACTGCTCTTCCCAGACTGCACACCATCACCATGCGGAGAGCCAGCCCGCGGGCCCCATGCCCTTTGCCTTCAGCTGGCCGGCCCGGCCCACCTCACCCTTGCCGTTCCCTCCTCTCCGCATCCCTTCCCTTCATGGTTTGGTTCTTCCTAGACTTCGGGGTGCCTGATATGAACTGTGCTGCCAGCTCGGCCCTGGGAGGAATGTATTTGAAGGTTAAATCAGCCACTGAGCCTTAATTAGTTCCCAAAATATAAATGTGCATTTGGATCCGCTAACTAGGTGAAGAACCAAGGTGGAGAACCAGCCTCACTTAGCCGCCTGGTGAGTGCTTCATTTTCCAGGGTGGCCTGGCAGCTTTACCGGGGGCACTTTGATGTAAAAAGGGACCTCCCTTCAACCCGCCTTCACTTCCAGCCTCCAGGAGGTACTCACCGCTTGCAAAAGTTGAATTCTTGTACTGAAATAAACCTCCTCCAAGACTGTGGTTCTTCCCTGATGAGCTGCAAGGAAGTCCAGGTCCAGGAGCCCAGAGGCTCAGGAAGGTTGCGCCTCCCATCTGCTCAGGGCTTTTTGGCTTATGTAGTCAGCGGTCACAGTGCGACCCAGTCCCCTCTCTGCTTTGACCCCTTCTCTACCAGGGGTGTGTGTTTTGCCTCCAGATGCGGGGAGAGTGCACTGGCTGCTGGATACCACGGGCTGTGGAGCCGGATGGAGAGGACCATGGGCCCAGACCCGCCCTTTCCCTGAGGGCTTTCTAAGCTGAGTTGCCAAATAAAGCAACCAAGACACTTCCAAGCACACGATCTCCAGTTCTGGAGCCCACAGCTTATACCATTGTTCTTATTTTTATTTAGGATGAAAAAGTAGTTTGAAGGCGCCTGTTGGATGACTTCTCCCCCACTTTACTTAATATACGCACGTGTGTTGTATTACGTATAATTATAAATGTACTGATGAGCAGCTCATATCAGACCAACCCTCCTGCTAATCACAGTGGCAAACTCTGGACAAATTCTATATAAACAGTAACACCAGCTGCTTGTAGGCTGGGCAAGTGGCCAAAAGCAGACAGAACTAGAGATACTGAGACCCTTGACAGAGAGAAGCCCCACTTGTTAGACCCAGATTAGTTAGGGGTTCCCCTGACAGAAAGTGGAGTCTCACAGTGTTGTGGATTCTAGGGTTGGAGGTTGGGGTCAGAGTTGCCTGAGAGACTGGAAGTCAAGAGGAATCCTGGAAAGAGGAGGGCCCTGGAGTCTACACATAAATTCCTTTTGGATTCTTGAGCCAGCATGTGCAGGGTGAGAGTCCAGGGGCCTCCTGGAAAACAGTAGCTTAAATCACAAGTACCATAGGGAGACTTCAGGAGTTTCTACCACAGGAGAGATAGAGTATAGAATTGAGTCCCAGCATGTTTGAGGAGCTTGGTAAACACCTTGAGCTTTCTGCTGGAGTCACAGAGGGGCCCTAGGAGTCAGGAATGCACCCCAGAACCAGACAGACAGAGACTCCCCCAACAAACCCTCACATTGCACCTCCACGGGGCAAGGCATTGCACTGGTAGTTTCACTACCTACTTGAAAAACTAAACACACTTCAGAGGAAGATAACAGAACCTAGGGTCTCTCCGACATAACAATGCCCAGTATAGAATCAGAAATTACTAGCTAAGAGGAGAAGAAGGAAAATGCAGCATGCAGCCAAAGGAAGCCACTGTTGTTAGAGGCAGCATCAAACAACCCCAGTGTTAAAGCGGCAGACGAGGACTTAAAATAACCAGAACATGTACTGATAAGCTCCCACTGTGTGTGGGGTCTTCTGTCATGCCCTGAGCATAGAAAAGTATGTGAAGGCCCCTCCCCTGCCCCAGGCCTTCCAGAAAGCCCCAGTTGCGGGAGGCAGTGTTCATGGTGGGAAGACACTTCACAGGGTGAGGCAAGCAGTGAAAGTCCTGAGTGGGAATTAGGAATGTGCCTTCCTTTTATTTATTCATTTATTGGATGAAGTTATTCAGCACACATCTTTTTTTTGAGACAGAGTTTTGCTCCGTTGCCCAGGCTGGAGTTTAATGGTGCCATCTTGGCTCACTGCAATCTCCACCTCTTGGGTTCAAGCGATTCTCCTGTCTCAGCCTCCCGAGTAGCTGGGATTACAGGCATGCCACTATGCCCAGCTCATTTTTGTATTTTTAACAGAGACAGGGTTTCACTGTGTTGGCTCCTGACCTCAAGTGATCTGCCCACCTCATTCTCCCAAAATGCAGGGATTATAGGCATGAGCCACCATGCCTGGCCTCAACACACATTTTTGAGAGGATCTGGGCTCTGTGCTGGTGATGGAGTGGTGATTAAGTCAGACTCTGCCCTTGTTCGCAGTTTGCAGACATTTTACCTGGGGGAAGAAGACCATATAAGCAAACTCAAAACCAACGTGACTTCAGTGTTCAATAAATACGACAAAGGAAAAAGTCACAAGGGGCTAGCTTAGAGAATAAGAGAGTAACCCTCTTGGACAGGATGGCCAAGGAAAGCCTCCTCGTGAGGTGACCTTGAGCGTGAGTGCCTGAGCCTGGAGCTGGAAGCAGCCAGACATGGGAAGGGCAGAGAGAAGACTGCCAGGCACAGCAGGGGCTGTGTCCGGGGCACTGGGAGGGAGCTGCCAGGGCCGGTGTGGGTGCAGGGGCACGCGGAGGAGCAGGAGCGGAAGAGCAGGAGCGATGTCATAAGTTCCCTGGAGCCCTGTAAGCCTCTGTGGCCTGTAAGGGGAAGTGGCACACTCAATCTGCCTGGTGTCTTCGTCAGCTCCGGCTGCTTTAACAAAAATACCATAGACTGGTGGCTTAAGCGACAGAAACGTTTTTCTCAAAGTTCTGAGGGAAGTCCAACATCAGGAGGCCACCCTTGATTGGATCGAATTCAGTGTCTGGTGAGGGCTCCCTTCCTGGCTTGCAGACGGCAGCCTTCTTGCCATGCCCTCCCATGGCGGAGAGAGAGCGAGATAGAGAGACAGAGATCGACCAACTCCCAAGTCTCTTCTTACAAGGACGCCAATCCCATCTTGCTGGTCCCACCTTCTTGACCTTATCCAACCCTGATTACCTCCCAATGTCTCCGGTTTCCATCACGTGGGAGGTTAGGGCTTCAATCACATGAATTTGGGGAGGATGTAAACCTTCAGGGCACAGGACATGGTGACTCTCGTCAGCCTCTGATCGTCTCAGGTGCTGCTTTAAGTAAGTCACTCTGTGCGGGGAGCTGCTGGGCAGGCATAGCCCTTCAGCGTGCCACCTGGGCACCGTGCACCTGCAGTGGTTCTCTCTGCATGGTCCTGGCATCCGCGGTCTGGTACCAAATGCCCAGGCGGTGAGGAGCCTACGAGCGGTGAGCGGAGGCTGTGACGGAGGCGGGCAGGGCCCCACAGGCAGCATCGACCCAACGGCATAGAGATGCAGGCCTTGCATGAAAGTCCTTTTCCTCCATGCCTGGCACTCTGTAAACGCTGACTTTCACAGATGCTGGCCTTCAAGGCGGCTGCTGTTATTACCCTTTCTCCACCGTGCAGGCACAGGCTCGGACGGGCAGAGCCACGTGCCCAGGTCTCAAGTAGCAAGGGGGGAAGTGGGCACCGTCCTCACCCCCAGCCTCGCCGAGCTTTCCCTCTGTGCCCAGCAGCAGCTGTATGGACCTGGGCTGAGAATCAGGGCCAAGGGGCCACGCTGCCTCTGAGTGTGCAGCCACTCAGACAGTGGAAGCAGCAGGTGCATTCCCTGAAGGACTAAGAGCCAGGCCTTCCCTGCCCCCCATGGGCAAGCAGGCGGTGCTGTGGAAGGGTGTCTGTGACCACCGGAAATGGAGCAACACTCCTACCCATGTTTTGGGAGCCCTTCCTGCACCTTGGTGGGCCCTCCTGTAGGGGAGGGGAGGTGGTGGACAGCCCCCACCCCGGAGTGGCTTGAGACAGGAGAGCTGCTGCCCTGCTTGGGGTGCCCACTCCCCCGGCCTCCACTGAGGTCCAAGAGGGAGCCTGCTCTGTCCCTAGATCTCCTGGCTTCTCCTTCCTGGGTTTCTCTAGCCTGTGGGATTCTCAGAGACCTCAGCAGGGTGAGGACTGGTCGCCCCACTCGACAGCTGAGAAAACTGAGTCCCAGAGCCCCGCCTTGAGTCAAAGACTGACCCAGGACTCACATTTTCCACCACCAAGCTCAGGTTTTACTCTTTTATAAGAAGCTGGAACAAAGGACCCCATCAAGTCCTGGAAAGAGGGTGGCTCACCCCAAGAAGGGTCCCCCAGCTCAGCTCTGGTTCTTCTCAGGGCTCATGGTGCAAAATCACCCCAGGCCCCAGGTGATCTTTCTTGGCATTGCTTTGCTACATCCCAGCATTTTATTTTCTTCCCTCTAGTTTGGTTGTCATCGCGCTCACAGTTTTGCCCAGGATTTAAGTTGGAGGTAACGCTCGAAGCCGGCCCTCGTACCTTCCTCATCTTGGAGCTCCTTCCTGGCGGTGGCTCCAGGAGGGCGTGGGTCTGAGTTACACAGGAGCAGCGTCTTGGGGGCACCACCCTGTCCTGGCCTGGGTCAGGACCCTGTCTCTCGCGGCCCGGTTGCCTTCCACCCCCTGCAGCCACCTGAGCTGCCTGCAGAGACTGAGAATGCCTGTCAGGACCTCCCTCGTCAACAAGCTGTTGTTAAAATCGCTGTGATGAACGATCAGCAATAATAAACCAACTTCAGTCACGGTCATGGAGGCAGCTCCAGAGCTAACCTGTGTCAAGTGCTGACTGCGCCGTAAGCCCTAGCCCACCTGGCCTGCATCTAGGCCCCTGGTTGTTATTCCTGCCTGAGCAGCCCATTTCCTTGAGAATTGGCAGAACACATCTCAGCACATGAGTCTCCCCTGTGGTAGGCCCAGGCGTCCACAGTCACTCTGCTCTCAGAAGGCCAGTACGGGGGTGGCTCACGCTGCCCATAATCCACTACACACCCCTCAGCTCCACCCCTGTTCTCCAGTCAGGGCGGCGGGTCCCGCACACAGTAGCATCTTATGCGCTGGGGCTGGGTCTCTCCAGGAGCCCATGGCCAAGGCTGGAGCTGCGTGGAGGGGGAGGGCAGAGGAGGGAACGTCTGGAGGCTGCCATTCTTCTAGAAGATACATTCTTGGGAAACCGTCACCTCTCTTTGTGGTCAGACCCACTTTCACCCTCCAGAGCTCCTCCCCACTGCCCCCCAAAATAGCCATGTTCTTGGCCCTAAAGCCCAATTCAGGGTCAGGAAACTGGAGAGTGTCTCCTCCTGGAGTTCCGTCCCAGCCCCTTCAGCGCTCCCTCCAGCCAGGGAGAGACGCCCTGCGGGAGGTTCCCATGCCCGCTCCCCCGTGCCCTCACCCTGATTTTCCACAGGCCTCCATCGATCCCGCAGGAGCAGAGCTTCCCTCAATGACTCCAGCGACGGGAACATCACAAACTCCACAGACTCCTACCTCTGTGTGCAAAGATAACCCCGCATTATTGCTGAGATGCCTTTTTATATCTTGCGTTATTTATAAAAGCATGATTCATTTAACAATTATTGTGAGATGGAGCAATGTTGCCTACTAATATTTAAATTGCAGTTATCTAAAGCTACGAGGGAAAGAAGCAGGAGCTGCTATTTCGGATCTGGTGGGGGATGGGCAGGAAGAATCCCGCTCTAGCTTGTACCTGGCCGCTCCTGCCGCCCCTGCTCCTGGCTTGGCCCCCGCTGGCTGAGGCTCTTGTACACACACTTTCTCAGCATTCCGTTTTTGATTCTGCAAGGTAAAGGAGAGCTCGGGACTGGTGGGCTGCTGAGACCCTCTAGAGTTTCGTTTCTTCTTTCAGCTACTCATGCATCTCCAGTCTGACCAGAGTTAGGGCCACCTCCTGTGCATTTGTGTTAAGGTGCAGACAGGCTCAGGTGCTCCCCTGCACCTCCCTGTGACATATGGGGTGGGGCCTTAATAAATCTCTGGGATAGCAGGGCATCCCCTGCCCCAGAGCCCTGGGAGTTTTCTTGGCATTGCTTTGCTACATCCCAGCATTTTACTTTCCTCCCTTCTGGTTTGGTTGTCATCACACTCAGGGTTTTGCCCAGGGTTTAAGTTGAAGGTAACGCTCGAAGCTGGCCCTTGTACCTTCCTCATCTTGGAGCTCCTTCCTGGTGGTGGCTCCAGGAGGGCGTGGGTCTGAGTTACACAGGAGCAGTGTCTTGGGGGCACCACCTTGTCCTGGCCTGGGTCAGGACCCTGTCTCTCGCGGCCCAGTTGCCTTCCACCACCTGCAGCCACCTGAGCTGCCCGCAGAGACTGAGAATGCCTGTCAGGACCTCCCTCGTCAACAAGCTATTGTCATAATCGCCGTGATGAACAACCAGCAATAATAAACCAACTTCAGTTGTGGTCGTGGCGGCAGCTTCAGAGGTAACCTCTGTCAAGTGCGGACTGCGCATAAGTCCTGCGCCCAGTAAGCACTTAACCGCCCGAGCAGCTCCTTGGAGTGGCCCCCATCACGGTGCTTGCTTTGTTACTGGTGATCCAGAGTCCAGGGACATTTTGTGACTTGTGAACAGTCACCTCGTGGGCTTTGAACCCAGAAAGTCGAGTTGTAGACATTGCAGAGATGCTCTCAAGGTCCCCGGACCAGAGGCCTCCCAGAGAGATGTCACGTGCCCTGCTCTCTTGCCAGACGCCTGGCCTCACAGTCTCTACTGGACAGGGTCTGGGTCACCAGCAGTAGAGTCCGCTCTGGCTTGTGGATGCAGAAGAGGGAAGACTGACAGATGTCAGGTGGTCACTGCGCTCCAAGTGGGCCGGACAGCCAGGCCTGGGAACCGCGGCTGCCAGCGTCCAGCCGCAGGTGGGCTTTGTGGAGCACATGGTGCCATGGACAGTCAGAGGCGCTGGCAGGAGCTTGACCCTGTGCTGAAGCCGGCGCCACACCCGCCGGTCTCTGTGAGTTGCTCCTCCTCAGCGCTTTTCTGGCTGCCCGGGTGTCTGATTGGCTTGAACTCGAACCCCAATAGCCAGGAAGCAGAGGGATGAGCCCTGGCTGTTTCCAGACAGGATGTGGGGTGCAGGGAACTCCAAATGCAGTGAGGACACTGAGGACACCAGCCTGGCCACGCCACACCTGCTTGTGGGGCAAGGCGAGGTTGGCCCATGAAGCCTGGCAGTGCAGGCCTTCTCAGGGTCTGGCAGCGGGTAGCATGGCTGTGGCTCAGCACAAGTCTCCCTTGGCCTCCACTGGGCGTGTGCAAGGCCCTGGGCAAAAGTGGGGGTGGGGGTGGGGGTGGGGCGGGAGTCGGAGAAGGAAGGTGGCTTCTGGCCCCAGGTGAGCGGCACAGCTAGAAACCAGCCTGGTGAACCCAGTAAAGTGCTTTGCGACAGTCAGAAAAGAAGCTAGGACTCACCCCTCTGTTCACTCGCTCGCTCATTCATTCATTCATTCATCTGCAAAGCACTAGGGAGCACTCCCAGTGTGCAACGCAGTGAGGAGGGCTGAGCACGGAACCTGCCTTCGAGGAGCTGCGAGTCTCCAGCTCCACAGCATGCCCCGAGGGCTGCCGCCTGCCACAGGAGCCCTGAGGAGGGGTCTGTCTGCTGCCTGGATCCGTCAGAGGGACTCTCTGGAGGAGGCAGCACCCAGAAAGAGAATGTGAATGCATTGTGAGCAACTGACCAGGACTTGTTTGTTATAGAGATGGGCAGAGCAGGGGGATTGCCTTGCAGTACACTTACAGAATTTTTAAAAATTCAGTGTATTATTCAGTGGTCACTGACACTGCCTCCAGGTACCACTGTTACAAATATTAGCTTACTTTATCCTTACGACTCTCCTGTGAAGCAGCACCATTAATAGCCCCACTAAACAGATTAGGAAACAGAGGCACAGAGAGATGACAGACTTTTCCGGGGTCACAGAGCTGGGACCTGCCCCCGACGGTGTCCCCACGGTGTTGCGTGCACCAAGCCTCTCTCCTTCGTGCTTCAAACATGAGCTCGGGTGGTTCCACCCTGCGGACTGAGTTGTGCTAGTCCCACTTTACAAATGGGGAAACTGAGGGTCGGGGGTGTCCAACCAGCCCACGGCTACAGGGGGCATGAGACAGAGTCAGCACTGAAACCCGCATCTTGGCTGCCACGTCTGGCTCTTTCCAGACCACATGGGCGCTGAAGCCACAACAAGCAGAGGCAGTCACCTGATCGATACTGAAGAGGGGACGTTTCTGAGACCTGTGAGTGCCTTTGAGTCTCACCAGGCATGTTTATAACACCTGGAACGGCCCCCCTGCCAGGACTTCAGAGCACCTTGAAATGTTCTAATGTGCGAAGAGCTTTTTTTCTATGCAAGAAGTGAAATTATTTTCAGCCCGTTGTCAGGCAGTTGTCAAAAGACATGGCAAATAAAGGGCTTAGTGAATCTGAGGGTTTGAGGGGGTGGTGCCGTGTATGGGGTGAGTCTGTGGGGTGCTCATGGGCAGCGGCTGCAGGGAGGGAGGGAAGGGGGCACGGGGCTTTGGATGTCACCGGCTCACGAAGCACCAAGGGCCAGGCGCTGGAGCTGGGCTGAGTGCAGCTGAGCTGGTGTCTGAAGGGCCAAGCTGGGAGGCGGAGAGTTTGGAGTTCATTTGGGGTGACCCTTTTCGTTCCTGGAAACTCTCTGACTTCAGAGCCTCTGTCTCCTCTTTTCTCCTGGTTTTTCATCTGTCTGTGGACAACGAACAGACTCAAAGGGTGGTCGCCTGCGCTTCGAGATGGGTGGACGTGCGGGCAGGCAGGCAGGTGGATAGGTTCACCGCCAAGCACTCACATGGCGACTCTCTCTGCTGCCCACCTGCCCCTGCCCAGGTCACACCCGGAATTCTTCAGCTCCAATCTCTTCCTCTTCTGGAATGAAATCCATTTGAAATAAAACCTCATCTGCATTCAAGTAGGAACATGGCCACCACAAGCCTCCAGGGTTGTTTTATGCCCTCCACGCAGGACCCCTGTAGGAACAGAGGGTCTAAAGGTGGAGAGAAGGGAGGGCTCAGGCATCCTGTGCGCGTTTGGGCTCCAACGCGTAGAAGCCTGTGTGGGTGCAGCAGGGATGTCTGACCCTTCCCAGGCCCTGGGCAGCTTAGCACCTGGCCTCTCTGAACCTCATCTGTCTCAGCTGACAGCCTCGCCGCTGGTCTCAGGGACCCAGGATGGCAGTTCCATGGGGACATTTCCAAAGCCTGAGGCTTGTCTCAGAGAAAAAGATCTCTGCAAGCCTCAGGGGAAAATGGGTTTTTAAGTTTCATCTTTTATCTTTGTCTTAATTTTCATCTCAACCACTAGCTCTCGGTCGCCCTCGGAATCCTTGTTTTAGAGATGGGGATGGTGCTAGCAAATTCCCAGAATTCTCCGGGAGGCTCTGTACCTGCCTCTGCCTCTGCTGCCCCACCTCTCCAAGGTCACCTGGCTGGTGGCAGGTTTCTGGGTCTCTGTGGCTTGGAGGGCTAAGGGCCAGGCCTGTGTGCAGATGGCAGAAGAGTGCAAACCATCTACCCCAGGGCTCAGGGGTAAGTGCATCTCCTGCGATAACCCCAAGTGTGGAGCCCTGTGGGTGTCCAGACCCCAAACACTCATACCCAACATTTGTCCACAGACTTCCCTCCCAGCCAGCCAGGCAGGGCAGGCTTCAGGCCACCGATGCACTCATAAAACAAGGGGCAGAATGAATGCTGATGTTCCCACAGCCACCTCCCAGGGCTGAAAGATAAATATTCCCCCCAGAAAAGCAGGGATGGAGACACCCAATGAAAAACGCCATGGAGGACGCACATGGGTTTGTTTGTCAGGGCAGAGCCTGTGCCTTCAGTGCCATGACCTCCCCAGCAAATGAGTAAGTGGTCCGCACCTACTAGGGAGGAAGGAGGCCAGTGGTGGGTGTGGGCGAGAAGGCTCATCTAGGCAGGTGCTGCTGCCTGCGTCTGACGGCAAGAACCCCTGCACATAGAACGTGAGCCCCGCTCCCCGGAAGTATCCACAGAGAGCCTACCACATGGCCGGGAGGGTGGTATCGAGAATGGCCCAGCTCCCTGGGCAGGAGTTCTATGGGGTTGACCAGAAGACCCCATGTGGCAGAGCCTGGCCCAGGGCCAGGCACTTGGCAGGTCCATGCATGAGAGTGATGCAGCTACTGCCGCCCCTGGTCTTTGTGAATGGTTTACTCAGCCTCCTCCGAGTGTGGGTGGGAAAAGTCTGCTTATTAAAAGAATTGAAGGTGTCTGTAAAAGGGATCCTTTAGCCTGGGGGTGTTCCCTGGGCTCATCGTCTGGTGTCCAAAGCCTCGTCGTGCCCCGCCCCTGCACAGCCTGAGAAGCAGGCCTGGGTCTTCTGCACACGCCCCCAAACCAGATGGGATGTGGGGTGTAGAGGTGGGGGTGGACGGGGCAGAGGGACCCTGGGGATGGAAGCCAGCCGTGTTCCTGGTGTCAGAATCTTGTCTTGGGAAGGCTTCTTCCCTTCTCCCTGAGCAGCCCAGGGTTCTTGGAACCCCCAACTGGGTCCTGCTTATGAACAAATGCACCTCCAGGACCAGCTGCTGCACACACAGTTGGGGGCGGCCACTGAGGGTCCTGTCTGGAGCAGCTGTGAGCGCTGCTGCGCGGCTCCCGTCCAGAGGCTCTGGGTTCTGCTCTGGTTCAGATGGGGCAGGGCCTCTTCAGGGCCGTTCAGCCTTGCTCAGAGTGTCCAAGGAGGTGCGTGAACCCCGTGGGACACACGGTGGCTCTGCCCTCAGAACTGTTTCTTAGTGCGAATCTTAGGAATGGCTTTGACTCGGTTTTACGAGTTGACGATGCGTGGTAGGGTGAGAATGTCACCCAGGGCAGAGTTTTGACATGGCTGATGAGTCTTTTGACATATCTGACAGAGGTGGCCCCTGTGAGGGGAAGAAGGCTCTATCTTGTCCCCTGCCTGTCCTACCAGTAAGAACAGATGCAGGATTGTCACACAGACCCAGGGAAGTGGCTTCTTCCCCACACCCTCCACCCAAGGTCATCTGTGGCCAGCAAGGCAGCCAAAGATGGCGGGACACCATTGGCCTCAGGCCAAGGGCCATCCTGACTGGGCCAGCCCAGAAATGTGCAGGCTCTCCCAGCACCGCTGCTGGCTGCAAAGGCAGCAGCGCCGGAGCAGTGATTGGCTCGGAAGCTTGGCTCAGGATGAGGCTCTGTACTTTTGGGAGGGAATCGATCACTGACAGATGGAGGGCGTGTTGAGCGTCAGAGTCTCCCCGAGAGTTCCTTGAGCTTTGGTGAGTTCTCTGGGCTCACGTGGCTGAGCACACGACCAGCCGGGTCCCCCAGCCTGGAGGAGCTCCCTCTATACACCAATACGGACACGGTGGCATCCCCATCCCAGCCTCCCGGCGCTCACCAGCCAGGGCAGGCCGCCAGGCCGGCACACGGCAGTGAACTAGACACTCACCATCTGGAAAGCTTCTGGCTCCCCTGGCTGGTCCACCCGGAGGACACATCGTCAGGCCCCCAAAAGGCAGGGACGCTTTGTGCATCTCAGGAGGGTTCTTCTGGAAGCCGTTAAGCCTTGCTCAGAGTGTCCAAGGAGGTGCATGAACCCCGTGGGACACACGGGTGGCTCTGGCCTCAGAACCGTTTCCTTGCGCGAGTCTTAGGAATGGCTTTGACTCGGTTTTACGAGTTGGCGACGCATGGTGGGGTGAGAATGTCACCCAGGGCAGAGTTTTGATACGGCTGATGAGTTGTGTGAGTTAAATAAGAGATGAGGTTTATTGTTATTTCTGGGTTTTTGTGGGATGTTTTGTTTGTTTTTAGAGGCAGAATCTTGCTGTGTCCCCAGGCTAGCGTGCAGTGGTGCGGTCATAGCTCATCCAGCCTTGAACTCCCAGGCTCAGCTCATCCTCCTGCCTCAGCCTCCTAAGTAGCTGAGACTACAGGCTCACGACCACACCTGGCTAATGTTTTTAAATTACTTTTCATGGAAACAGAGTCTCACTCTGTTACCCAGACTGGTCTCAAATTCCTGGGCTCAAGCAGTTCACCCGCCTCTGCCTCCCAAAGCTCTGGGATTATGGGTGTGAGTCCCTGAGCCGGGCCAAGAGATGCTATTGTAGTGCCCAGCCGATACAGGGTGCACGCTCAGTGATTCTGTGGCGGCCTCGCTCTCCCTAAACCCAGAGGCCCCCACCGAGGCTGCCGCCATCCTGTCCGGGTGCACCTGCAGGAAAAGGCTCCTGGAAGCCCCCAGCTTTGTTGTGCTCACGCCACCATTTTTGCTGACACAAAGTATGTCAACCATATGGAATTAACCCTCAGTGCTCTGGTTGCTTTTTCCTTGTCTTGTCTTTCTCCGGTTTTGGGTGGAGAGAGAGTGTGTGTGTGTGTGTGTGTGTGTGTGTGTGTGTATTTCTTTTTCCTCATCTTGTCTTTTCTGGTTTTGGGGCGTGTGTGTGTGTGCGTGTGTGTGTGTGTGTGTGTGTGTTTTTCTTAAATTTCTGAAGCACTTCTCTTAGCAACCAGGAAAGAAAAACCGCAGCACACTAAATTACAGTCCAGCAGAGGCATCGGGCAACAGAGCCCTGCCCTGGACGCTCCAGGTAGCTTCAGGAAGCTCCTCCTGGTATAGAAAGAACCCACTGTCCCACCTGCCACAGGGCACCAGCGTGCACGTACTTCTCTGTGTGTGCCTCATAAATCTGACTTTCTCCATGTAGAATTTCCAAGGGGTAGCTTTCCTCTTTTCTCTTCCTCTGTTGAGTTGGAAATGCTAAGGAAATGCCTAAAGTGACCCTGAAGAGCTTGCTTTTATCAGCCGCCTGGAATCAGGGCCATTCTTGGCAGGGTCTCAGTTTAATTGTCTTTTTATCTTTCTTTAAAAAAAAAAAAAAAGTGGGAGGGGGTGGAGTCCTGTTTTTTCCAGGGTAATTACCTCAATGGGGTGGGGAGCCAGAGAAGTCATGGGCACTTGTGTCTGATTCTTTTGAACAGAAATATAGGTCGTGTTCAGAAATTGCAGAATGATGGCTGTGTCTGCCCAGGGAACGTGCGTCTGGTGTGAGGCTGGTCTGGTGCTTGGATGCTTCCCTCCCCCCTGACTGTCTTTCCACATCTGCTAGCTGACAAACAAACTTGGCTTTTTCTTTAAAAAAAAATTTAAAAAAAAAAAAAATAGAAAAGCACAGTGCATTATATTTAGGCACAGGCGCACGGAGCGCCCAGCACCAGCCCGAGTTTCCTTGGATAACTGGGGCTCAAGCTCACTCATGCCTCCCGGCGTCTCCCGGCTGCCAGCTTGAGGATGCCTGATCCGCGTTAACCCTCGGCAGTGCCTCTTCCTCAATGCCCTGAGCACAAAAGCAGAGTAGCCCGGCTCACATGACGCGCGCCGCGAGAGGTAGCCGGGTTTGAGAGCAGCCCGTCTACGTGCAGTTGGTCCCCAGCTGACAGGCAGAATATGGGGTGGGCTTTGTCACCAGCACGCTGGGTCTGGCATACCCAGCTATGCTCGGAAGTGCACCGTGCCCAGACGCCCGCCACCTCTCCCCGGGTCCCAGCTGCTCTAGCACCGAGGGGCCGGGCTGCGCGCCTGTCCTTCCTCCCATCCAGGAAGGTTATATAATGAGCGGACCGCTGCCAAAGTCAGAGGGAAAATGAAGTCTTTGTTAAATGCCTTCACCAAGAAGGAAGGTAAGGAAAAAGCTGTCGGGAGCCGGGTGCATGGGAATTAGCAGCTGCTGGCTGATTCTTGGGGTGGGGGAGAGGGGGACGCCAGTTCCTCCTAAAATTGCCGGTTGTTAATCCCTGGCGTGTCAGGGGATCATGACTTGGGTTAGGGATACGGTTTGGTCTGAGTTGGTCTGGAATACAGCACAGTTGAAGGTCTCGCCTTATCGTGTGCTGCCCCAGAGCCTCCAGCCCTTGTGGGGCTGCATTCCGGAACGGCCATCTGCAGGGACCGTGCCACGGAGTGTGTTAGGAACTAAGTCCCAGGGAAGATGAAGGAAGTTTTGACTGGAGTCCTCGGTGACCAGAGGGCTGCTAGGCACTGGCCGAGGCAGGTCGGGGCACACAGCTGTCTGCACCAAATGGGCGGCTGCCTCCCAAGCCGCTCCCGGCTCTCCGGTCCCTGGGTTGCAGTCGCAGGGAGTGGTTGGGAAGGGAGCGTGGCCAACTTTAAAAGTGCACTCGCTCTTTGTCATACCTTGTGTGATTTTTATTGTGGGGAAAAAAATGTATAAATAAATGCCTGTAAGCCAGCTAAGAAAATATCCACCTACTTAGAGTGTGCGGATTGCCTGAAAGAAGGAAGCAGTTGGGTGGAATATTAATCATTTTTCAGACAGAAAACAGTTATTTTTAACCCTTTTCACACACATAAAAAAATCATCATTTCCATGGATGGTTCCAGTTAGTTTTGTCAGAGAGCTCTCGTGGTAGGGAATCAGATATCATGGAAAGACGTGGCTTGAAGGAAATGGGGAGGACACTTTCCAGCCCCAGCTCATTGTAAAATAAACCCTGAAGGAAATTCAGTGCTGAGGAAACTAATTTAATATGAATCTTGGTAATTAAGCGAGGTGATTTTCATTAAAATGTTCACGTTGATGTCCCTGGTGTGATTTCCTTTGAGTGACTTGCCTGGTCTGCAGAGTAAAATGTATTTGAAAATGTCCCAGCTCTTTTCCTCCTTAATCCCCCCAGGATGGCCTCCCCATGTGAATTCTTCCCCCTCCCTAAGTCCCTACTCTTCTGACAGAGTCTTAGGAATTTGTATAAATAACAACCTTTGTCTGTGCCCATTTTCTGACATTTTTCACCAAAATTCACCTTCTGGGACTTCAAATTTTGTAATCCGTGAACAGCATGAAAATTTCAGTTGGGGGTTTTGGTGTTAGGTTAATTCCGTGTCTGTTCCATTCTTTTATAGACTTTTCTTTCCTAATGAGTTTATCTTAGCAACTGGCAGGAGCCCCCCAGATGCCATCACTTACTGTGAAGGGTGAACATACCTTCCCCACTGACAAGGGTCGGAAAAGGAGACTTGGCCACGTTGTCGGGGCGGGGAGGCTGGGCGTGAGGCAGTCAATTGTGGGAGGCAGCGTTTCCGTGACTGGGGCCCTGTGATGTCTCCTCCACGTGGGTAGGGAGAGTCCTGGCCTCTCCTGGAGTGCCCCAGGAAGCCGGGGGCTCTGAGGCTGCTTTCTGCTGGCTGTGTCTGTTTGAGATTTTGGCTCTCACACCAGTACAGTCTTCCAACCCATAATCTCTGTAAATGAAAGATAATCGCTGAGACTGTGGGCTCATCAGCCCTTTGCAAGGTCTTTTAATCCACCTGCCCAGCCCCCTCTAATGTCAGGCAGTTCCTGGATCACCCAGAAGCCCTCTGGGCCGGTCACCTCTTCCTAAGCCTCCATGTGAACACTCAGTGCTCCACAAGTTTTATTTTTTTTTAAGTCTCTGCCTGCCCAGAGGGAGGGGCACCAACGTGGTTTTCCCTCATGACCAGCAAAACACAGATTCGGGGACCTGTCCCGGTCAGGAGGTTTTTCTCGTGGATGGTGGCTGTGGATCCCAGGCCAAGTCCCTCGAGGGGCTCTGGAGGGAGAGGGGTCCATGGAGGGTGCTGTCAGCCGTTCCCATCCCTTGTCTCTCCCCGGCCAGCCTGGGTGGCGTTCATGGATCCATTTGCTTTGAGAAATGAGGAGTGGGATGGAAGTCCCAGCTGAGGAGCCCCTGCTGCTTAGTGGGAGTCTTAACTGGCAGAAAGCCTTCACAGAGGAACCAGATAGGAGCAGGTGTGAGACCACGACCTCCCCAGTGTACCGCCTCCACATTCTTACCAACAGCAGGCACTGAAGTCCAACTCTGCTAAGTCCGAGTGTGGAACCTCAGGATGCTTTGCGCCCCTGTGTGGCTCCCCAGGCTTGGCTTTAGCTCTGTCTCCTGGGCTGCCCTGTGTCCTGGGGAGGCGGGGAAGGTGTGCTGGGTCACAGCTGTCTCCCGTGAGCTCTGCCAGCACCATCCATCTCCCATGAGCTCTGCCAGCACCACCCCAGTCCTTGGGAGCTCTGTCAATGCCACTTCTGTACCTGTGAGCTCTGCCAGCATCACGTCTGTCCCTCGTGAGCTCTGCTGGCACCCCCTGTATCTTTTGTGAGCTCTGCCAGCACCACGTTTGTCCCTCACGAGCTCTGCTGGCACCACCTGTATCTTTTGTGAGCTCTGGCAGCACTACCTCTGTCCTCGGGAGCGCTGTCAATGCCACCTCTGTACCTGTGAGCTCTGCCAGTGCCACCTTTGTCCTCAGTGAAATCTAGCAGCACCACCTCTGTCCCTCATGTGCTCTGCCAGTGCCACCTCTGTCCCTCATGAGCTCTGCCAGTGCCACCTCTGTCCCTCATGAACTCTGCCAGTGCCACCTCTGACCCTCATGACCTCTGCCAGCGCCACCTCTGTCCCTCTTGAGCTCTGCCAGTGCCACCTCTGTCCCTCTTGAGCTCTGCCGATGCCACCTCTGACCCTCATGACCTCTGCCAGCACCACCTCTGTCCCTCATGAACTCTGCCAGCGTCACCTCTGAACCTCATGACCTCTGCCAGCGCCACCTCTGACTCTCTTTGAATTCTGCCAACGCCACCTCTGACCCTCATGACCTCTGCCAATGCCACCTCTGTCCCTCTTGAGCTCTGCCAATGCCACCTCTGTCCCTCTTGAGCTCTGCCAGTGCCACCTCTGTCCCTCATGAGCTGTGCCGCTGTCACCTCTGTCCCTCATGAACTCTGCCAGTGCCACCTGTGTACCTCATGAACTCTGCACCTCATGAACTCTGCCAGCGCCACCTCTGTCCCTCATGAACTCTGCCAGTGCCACCTCTGACCCTCATGAGCTCTGCCAACACCACCTCTGACCTCAGGAGTCCTGCCAACGCCACCACTGTCCCCACGACCTCTGCCACTGCCACCTCTGACCCTCATGAGCTCTGCCAACGCCACCTTTGTCCCTCATGAGCTCTACCAATGCCACCTCTGACCCTCATGAGCTCTGCCAGCGCCACCTCTGACCCTCATGACCTCTGCCAATGCCACATCTGTCCCTCATGACCTCTGCCACTGCCACCTCTGACCCTCACAAGCTCTGCCACTGCCACCTCTGACCCTCACGAGCTCTGCCACTGCCACCTCTGACCCTCACGAGCTCTGCCAAAGCCACCTCTGACCCTCATGAGTCCTGCCAATGCCACCACTGTCCCCATGACCTCTGCCACTTCCACCTCTGACCCTCATGACCTCTGCCAGTGCCACCTCTATCCCTCACGAGCTCTGCCAGCGCCACCTCTGACCCTCATGAGCTCTGCCAGCGCCACCTCTGACCCTCATGAGCTCTGCCAGCGCCACCTCTGACCCTCATGACCTCTGCCAATGCCACTTCTGTCCCTCATGACCTCTGCCAGTGCCACTTCTGTCCCTCATGACCTCTTCCAGTGCCACCTCTATCCCTCACAAGCTCTGACAGCACCACCTCTATCCCTCATGAGCTCTGCCGGCACCACCTCTCTCTATGACTTCTGCAGTGCCACCTCTGTCACCATGAGCTCTGCCAACATGACTTCTTTCCTTCATGTGCTCTGCCAGTGCCACCTTTGTCCCTGTGAGCTCTGCCAGCTCCACCTCTATCCCTCGTGAGCTCTGCCGGCACCACCCGTGCCCCCCAGGAGCTTTGTCATGGTCACCTGTGTCCTAAACTACTTGTGATGTTTTTCTTCTCTGAGGCATGGAGGTCCCCCCAGACCCACTTCCAAGGAGGACATGTATTTTCTCTTGCCTTGCAGTTTGCCGGATGGTAGCCCTGGTCATGTGCAATGGAAACTTTAGAGCCAAGCGTGGCTTCAGCCTAAGGGCTGAATCCTGTGGCCGGTGAAAAGCTGCTGCAGGCATGATCATCACAGGCCAGGAAGAAGCCCATGCCTTTGGTCAGCCAAGCTCTGCTGTTTGCCCCGGAGTTTGGAGGGCTGCCTTTCAGGAGGTCCTCCATCTTCGAAAAGACACTCGCTGTTTCAGGCTCTGGCACTCTGGGTGACCAGGGCAGCTGGGGTATGGCTGCTACCCCTTACAGCTCCCAAGGGCTGTTGCTCTCATTCTGAGCCCCTGGGCTCATTGAGTCAGGAGAGTGAAGGCCTGGCCTCATCTAGAGCTTTGTAGGATGCCAGGTAAGGGATGCCCAGCCCTGCCTCCTCACACGGGCCCCACTTGATGGGAGGGAGGAAGACGCCTCCTTAGTGAGCACTGAGATTGAATCATCTGGCTGGTAGAGGCAGAGACTCCCTTGGTTGGCTCAGTCTGCGTGGCAGAGCACGACAGACAGGTGGCTTAAACCTCAGATACCGGCCAGGCACAGTAGCTCACGCCTGGAATCTCAGCACTTTGGGAGGCCGAGGCAGGTGGATCACAAGATCAGGAGTTCAAGACCAACATAGCCAACATGGTAAAACCCCGTCTCTACTAAAAATACAAAAATTAGCCAGGTGTGGTGGTGGGCACCTGTAATCCCAGCTACTCGGGAGACTGAGGCAGGAGAATTGCTTCAACCTGGGAGGCAGAGGCTGCAGTAAGCCAAGATCGCGCCATTGCACTCCAGCCAAGGTGACTGGGGAAACTCTGTCTCAAAAAAAACAAAAAACAAAAAACAAAAAAACCCAGATATTTACACCTCACAGTCCCAGGGACTGGAAGTCTGAGATCAGGATGTCAGAGGCTCTTGTAGGACCGCTTCCTCCTGAGGCCTCTCTCGGTGGTTTGCAGATGCTGCCTTCTCCCTGTTTCCTCACGAGGCATCTCTCTGTGTGTGTCTGTGTCCTCATCACCTCTTCTTATAAGGACCCCAGTCCTGTGGGATCAGGGCCCCCACTAATGCCCCTCCACCCAGATTATCTCTATAAAGACCTTATCTGCAACTATTGGGAAATTTTGAGATACTGGGGGTTAGGATGTCAACACACGAACTAGGGGGACGCAGTTCAGCCCATCACAGAGGCCCAGCTTTGGCTTTGGGGAGGAGGGATGCTGTGGTAGGCAGCCCGGTGCCCTCTCTGCTTCGTGTGATGGGGTGGCCCATCCTTACACATGCCCAAGCCAGCCGGATGTCTCCCAGGCCAGATGGAAGCTTGGACCCTGTGTCCCTTCCATGTGAAGCACTGGCTTGAGCTCTGATAATGGAGACATTCTCTGTCCCCGGCCTGTCTCTCTGCTTCCATGTCAGGGGTGAGTTCTAGGCCTGGTGGAGTCCAGCTGGGGTCTCGGCCTGGAACTCACAGCTCCCCTTCTCTTGGGCTCGCATGGGGGCTTGGACGCACGCAGCCCTGCGCCTCCCTAGGGTCCCCACCTGGCTGACCTCAACGCGGATGCACTCACCCTCCTCTCTCTCTGTTCTTCCCCCCTTAGTGCCCTTCCGAGAGGCCCCGGCGTACTCCAACCGCCGGCGGCGGCCCCCCAACACGCTGGCCGCCCCCCGGGTCCTGCTGCGCTCCAACAGTGACAACAACCTCAACGCCAGTGCTCCGGAATGGGCCGTCTGCTCCACGGGCATCTCGCACCGCAGCCTCTCACCCCAGCTGCTGCAGCAGATGCCCAGCAAGCCCGAGGGGGCCGCCAAGACCATCGGGAGCTACGTGCCCGGGCCCCGCAGCCGGTCCCCATCGCTCAACAGGCTGGGCGGTGCAGGCGAGGATGGCAAGAGGCCACAGCCCCTCTGGCACATCGGGTAAGGAGCGGGTGATGCCAGGGGAAGAAGAATGCCACATGCCAGGGCTCCCAACTCCGTTGACTTGGGGCTGGCCTGGAGGTTGAGCAGGCAGCCCATTTTATTCCAACCTGGGTGTTGAGGAAACTTTAGTGCCTGAGTTTTGCCCACTGCCCCTGCTGACATGGTCTTCCCCCAGGGCAGGGGGCCTGGAGTCACCTTCCTGAGCCTCACGGAGGCCCACGATGACAGCTCAGGGCAGGTATGGAGGCTGAGCTGAGCGTCCTGGGTGGGCTGTGGATGCAGCTGGCGTCTTGGGCCCTGTTTCCTTTCTTTGCGCACTGACTTCTGGTCCTAAAACTGAAAGGTCAAGAGGGAGAGAGGCAGGGCCGCAAGCCTGGTTGGTGGTGTGTGTCCTCCCGAGAGCCATTTTTGCAAGCCTGCAGACTCACCTTACCCAAAGTGAGGGTGCACACATGGGTGGCAGGGAGAAACTCAGCCCAGAGGAGAACTCTGGGGCCGAAGAGGCGGCTCAGGGCTCTGGAGTGTGGCTGTCTCAGCAGCTGCAGGGACAGTCTCAGGTAGAGCTGCCCACGGGGCCAGCATGGCAGGAGCACAGAGGGCATGTCCTGCAGTCTCAGAAGCAGCCCCAGGTGACAGCCACCTGTCTGTGTTCCATTTCCTAGACACGGACATGGGCGGCACAGGGCAGACTTTGGGACCTGCCTGTGGCCTCCTGACCAGCCCCGACTCCGGCGTCCAACTCCAGGTCTGGGTCTCTCCGCAGTCTCCTGCCTCACGAGCAGCCGGGGGAGCTGGATTTGCACTCAGAGCTCCAGCTCCTGGGCAGGTCTCGGCCTTTCTCATGCTGCCTCCCAGAGTTTCCTGGCCAGGAAAGGATTTCCCCGGGGGCAACTTGTTGTCGAGGCCCAGGTGCCAGGGTTGCCGTTGGTTCCAGCCATGACAGCTGCACCTGCAGGGGCAGTGGCTGGTGCCGCGGGTGCCTCCACGTTCTCAAGGGCGCAGCTGCTCCGTAGTTCACTGCGCTGGCGTGGCTGCAGGCCTCAGTGACCAGCCCCAGGTCACGCAGCCAGAATGTTGCCGGGGCAGGACCCGGCACAGTCCCCTGGCTCTGGCTTCTGGTGACTTGGCACTCCCTCGGGTTTGGGCCCGGGACCTTTGCTTCCCCGGGTGTTGCCATGTTCTTGGTGATGTCACCACTCAGCGCTAGGGCCCGTGACTCTCGCCCGCATCCTGCCTGCTTCCTGTGTCCTCCCTGGCTTCAAACCACTCAGGGTCTGGAGCCTGGCTGCGGGGAGTCTTGCAGGCCTGGGTCAGGCTCTGTTGCCAACTAAGGTCAGGGGTGTCAGAGAGGAAGAAGGCCACCATCCCTGCCTCCAGGGGCTCCACCCTGCAGGCTCCGTGTGAGTTTCAGGAGGGGTCAGCGCTTCATGTGGTCTCAGCAGGGGCTGATCACCCTGACCATGACCAGCAGCCCAGGCTTTGGGGCCACAGCCAAGGAGGCGAGGGGGGACCGTGCCGGTGGGAGCCCACTTCTCCTGGCCCCTAGACGGGGTTGAGGCCTGACCCTCTCGGAGCCGGCAGACCCCACGTCCTCTCAACCGCTTTGGCCTTTAGCCCGCAACGCTTCCCACCAGAGCCGAACAAGGAGGCCCGGCTGCCTCTAGTCTAGATTCTTGCTTGGAAGGACCCCAAGGGAGGAGTCCCAGGTGCTGAGAACAGTGGGAAGCTAAATTAAAGGGCTCCCCCGAGGCAGCCAATTCACACGCTTGGTGAGACTTCTGACTACAGTTTTAAAAAGAGCATGTCCCCTTCGCCCAGTCCAGAACCTAATAAGATAGTGGAGGCAGTGTGGCCAGGAACTTGAGCCAGCTGTAGACTAGGTGCTGCTTGGAAGGGAGCAAGCAGCCGGGTGTATTGCAGTCTGACCGTCCCCGTTTCCCTGTTCATGTGTGGAGTGCATGAGTGTGTGTGCATATGTGTTTGTGTGTGCATGCCTGTGTGTGTGTGTGCATTTGCCTGTGCGCATGCTGGTGTATAGACATGCATGTGATTGTTAGAATCCTTGTGTGTGTGTGTGTGTGTGTGTGTGTGTGTGCATGTTTGCTCACGGCGGTCAGCCTGCCCCGAATGCTGGCTGCCTGGCCTCCTGCGTACACACGTCTGGACTGCACCATGGCATAGCTGTGTAACCTTGGACAGGTAAAACACACTCTGCCTCATCTTTGCCAATTATAAAAACAAGGGGCTGGCCGCAGCACTTTGGGAGGCCGAGGCGGGCGACTCACTTGAGGACAGAAGTTCAAAACCAACCTGGCCAACATGGTGAAAACCCATCTCTACTGAAAATACAAAAATTAGCCAGGCGTGGTAGCGGGTGCCTGTAGTTGCAGCTACTCAGGAGGCTGGGGCAGGAGAATCACTTGAACCTGGGAGGCGGAGGTTGCAGTGAGCTGAGATGGTGCCACTGCCCTCCAGCCTGGGTGACGGAGCGAGACTCCATCTCAAAAAATAAATAATAATAAGGGTCCCAGAAAGACGAGCTTCAGGTTTTTCTCAAGATCAGCCGAAGGCATTCAGGGTGGCCGCCTCACACAGCACTGCCTCACACTTGTCCAGCCAGTGCCCATTGCACACCGGTTCTTAGAGCTCGGGTCCATGTCCAACCCAAGGCCCAGAGCTTGGCCAAGACTGTCCCCTTTGTCACGCAGGACCATTGGTAGAGTGACCAACCATTCAGGTTTGCCTGTGATGCGGGACTTTCGGTGCTAAAACCAGGACAGCTGGTCTCCCTCCCTGTGAGCCGCTGCCTGTCTCGTGTTGGGGGGCACTGTTCTTACCTGGTGGCCCTGACCCCGGTCCCATCTTTCTCGGCCTTGTTTCCGTTTTCTTCGCTTTTTCCACCCCTTCAGCGTCAACCTGTCCATGCCCATCTGTGCAGGGTTCAGCGCCCTCGATGGTAGCAATAGCTGTGCTGCAGGAGGATCCCCCTGGGTGGGCACCGATGAGCTGAGAGCACTTTCCCTTAAGACCCGTGTTCTAACTTGTACCTGCCAGTGGCACTTGCCTCCCCTCCTATGGGACAGCAGTGGTGGGCATTTGCCTTCAAGGCAAGCAGGTGGGATGGAGAGTTGGAGGCAGGCATGCTTTTCCAGGTGTCTTCTTGAGGTCCCCGGGGAGGAGGGTGGGGCCTGTGGGTGCCCTGTTGCTTTCCGTCCCTGCATAGGTACACATGCATTTGGGGGGCGCAGAAGCATCTTGGTACAGTGAGGGGGTACAGAAGGGGGCCGGTTCATAGCACACTGATTGCTTATGGAGAAGCTGCCCAAGCCCATGCTAGGCACAGGGACATCCAGGGGATCCCACCCGGGTGCAAAGACTGGTGCCCTGAGCACGCTTGGTCTGAATGTCCTGCAAGCAAGGTGCAGCCCGGGGAGGGGTGCCCAGCTGGAGCTGTCTGCTTCCTGGCTGCGGACCGAGGCCCCAGTGTGGAAATGGCCTTTATTGAGACATTGGTCCAGCCCTGGGGATACTGGATGATGGACCACAGGGCCGTGCAGCCTGGCCCAGGGCCTTTTGGAGGCTCTAGGAGGCAGCCGAGACCCTCTTATCCTTGTTCATCCTTGAAGCTCTCAGTCCAGCCCCCTGCCTTGTGTGCCTGCCCTACTGTTCCCAAAAAACCAGCTCTTTCCTAGGGCAATGGGACCCGGCCGCGTGGCACTAACAGGGCACCTTCACGGAGGCTGCTAGCTCCTAGCCTCTGGTAGCCCTGGGCGCCCCAGAGCTCTTCCTGGTTGCCATCAGAAGCATAGGTGACTTAGCACGCTCTCCCTGCCATGGAAGGGAAAGCCCTCCCTGCTTCCTCGTGTCTCGGGGGTGGGGCAGCTGCCCATCAGCCCATGCTGACCAGCTGGTGCTGACCATCCCCCAACCTGTACTGACTGCCAGGGCTACCTGGCTCTGCCCCCCTGCTGGGCGACTTTGGGCAAGTCACTTGCCAGTTCTGTGCCCCTGTTTTCTCTTGGGTAAAGTGGAGCTGATGACTGTCGCCCCCTCCCAAGTGTGCTGGGTGGATTCAGTGGAACTGAGCACCCAGCCTGCACAGAGAGCCACAGCTGCTCATAGGAAGTCTTCAGCTCTGGCCGGGCAAGGTGGCTCACGCCTCTAATCGCAGCACTTTGGGAGGCTAAGGCGGGCAGATCACGAGGGCAGGAGTTCAAGAGCAGCCTGGCCAACATGGTGAAACCCTGTCTCTACTAAAAATATAAAATTAGCTGGGCATGGTGGCACACACCTGTAATCCAAGCTACTCAGGAGGCTGAGGCAGGAGAATTGCTTAAACGGGGACCTGGGAGGAGGAGGTTGCAGTGAGCTGAGATCATGCCACTGCACTCCAGCCTGGGCTACAGAGCAAGACTCTGTCTCAAAAAAAAAAAAAAAAGAGAGAGTCTTCAGCTCTGCAGACGCATCGGTTGCTCTTAGGGTTGTCTTCATCTTCATCCTCATCACGGACAGTTTAGAAAGACCCCACTGGCTGCCGTGGGGGCAATGGGGCAGGTAGCAGAGGGCATCAGGTGTGACTGTCCTGGTGACAGAGGCCTGCTTGGGCTAAGAAGCAGGGGAGGCAGAGATGGCCAGGCAGGAGGAGGATGACTGTCCTGGGCAGGGAGGGGCTGGCCAGGCGCCATGTCCCTCTGAACTTGCTCAGCACCCCCTCTTAGGCCAGGCCTATTTGCCTAAACACTGACCCAAAGCCCCAGAAACGTTGGCCGGGAATGCAGTGGGTGTGGCAGCGTGGTCAGAACCAGCCTCAGGTCACACCCTCCGGTGCAGCCTTGATGCGGTTAGAGGCCTCCCAGCCTCTCCAGGGCCCCCACAGGGACTCCTGATGGCACCAGGCAACCCAGTGCCTCCTGACTGGGCTCAGAGCTGTGGGGAGGGTCTGCTTCCTGCATGGAGGACCCGGCCCCGGTGTCAAGCCACCCTGAGCTGCCTGCACAGGGTGAGTGCCCCGAGGAGCTCGAGGGACCCGTCCTGGGAGCTGGTGTCGCGCTGATGCTGTAACAGGATGGAGCTGCAAGGGGTGCGTGGGGGTCGGGGCTGTGTGGATGGTCAGGGTCCGCTGGAAGGTGAGGGCTCTCAGTGGAGACATCACATGGTCCCTCACGGCCCGTCACTGCTCAGGCCCCTCCCAGTGAGCAGAACCTGTGGCAGGTCTGTGCCTCTATGGCAGAGAGAGGAGCATGTCCCACACCTGTCCCTGCCCCCACCTCCCCCACAGTCTCTCCTGCCCGCCTGTGTTCTTCCTTCCTCCCCTCTTCTTTTTCTGATTTTCTTTGATGCGTTTGCGTGTGTGCGTGTGCGCATATGTGTGTGTGTGTGTGTGCGCGTGTGTACGTGCATGCGTGTGTGTGTTTCTTCTCCCATCCTCCTAGAGACCCTTGTCCGGGTGTGGGGCTCAGCGGGCTCTGCTTCTTCTGGGGGCGCCCTCTGGTGGCACCCACTGGCACTGCTGGGCCACGGTCCTAACAACATTCCTGAGACACCCCAGTCCCCGCCCTGGGAGTGCGTGGGGTGGGGGCATCCCTGTTCCTTCTGGGTCCCTCCCAGCTGCCAGGGGGCTGGTTGGCCTGCTCAGGTTCAGAACGACTCTCCATGTATTTGTACCAAGTGGCAACCGGTCCCAAGGGCTGCCCCGGCCTCACCCACAAGGGAATGTCCTGGCCACCCTCTCCTTCAAGAAGGATTTTTGGGTGGGGTCTGTTCAGTGGGGAAGAAAGACTCATGCTTTTGAGTTCAGTTGGTGGAGGTGAATGCTGCCACCCTGTCCCCGCCCTGTCCATTGCACACGTGAATGCAGCGGCACCCACCTGGCCTCACAGGCAGGGGCTGGACCCCGGCAGAAACTGGTGGGCTCCGGGAAGCCTGTCCTTGGCCCAGTGGCCTCTGTTTGCCTGAACGTGGAATGGGAACTGAGGTGCAGCTGTGTGGAGGGTTTCAGACAAATGAAATGGGCAGAGGGGGCCTCAGCCATCCTAGGTACGGGGCCAGCAGAGCGGCTGCGATTCAGTGCAGGACTGTGGCTTCTGCTCGCTCCCCTGTCCCCATCATCCCGACCCAGAAAGTGGGGGTGACTGGGCCCTGCTGGCACAGTGGGGGTGAAGTGTGGCGTTGAGAGCTCCCCCAGTGATCCTGATATTCTTTCTTCTCTTTTTTTTTTTTTTTTTTTTTTTGAGATGGAGTCTCACTGTGTCACCCAGAGTGTCGCGATCTTGACTCACTGCCACCTCTGCCTCCCAGGTTCAAGTGATTCTCTTGCTTCAGCCTCCCAGATAGCTGGGCTTACAGGTGTGCACCATCACGCCTGGCTAATTTTTGTATTTTTAGTCGAGATGCGCTTTTACCATGTTGGCCAGGCTGGTCTCCAACTCCTGACCTCAGGTGATCCAGCCACCTCGACCTTCCAAAGTGCTGGGATCACAGACGTGAGCCACTGTGCCCAGCCTGACTTTCACCTGTGCCCAGGGTTAGCTGGGAAGGGAGGCAGGCCCAGACGAAGGGGTAGCCAGAGTCCCATGCCCATCCCTGAAGCAGGCACTGCAGCCAGCAGGGTGGGACGTTGCAGATAATCCTAAGTCCCCATCGCGCATCCTCAGAGATGCTGTCACCAGAACCGCAGAGGCAAGGTGAAACTCTCAGGCCCGAGGTGCATAGGGCTTGGGCATGGGCTTTCACCGTCCTGGGAAGCCAGGGAGGGAGGTGATGTTGACCAGACAGGGTCTGAGCCTTCAACTTTAAAGCAACTGTCAGCCTAGCCAATAACATTTAGTAACATTTGACAGACACTCAGGGCTTGGGACCACCTGTGTTCTGCCGCCCTCTGTGCCAAAGACCTGAGCTGACCCCTCTCTCCATCCTCTGCTGAGCTGTGACTGGGGAGATGCACCCGCCTGGAGTAGCCCCCAGGTCTGGGTGATTGTCCGTCTTGATACCCCCAACTCTCCCATACCTCTGTGTGTCAGGGGCTCCGCTGACTCCCCTGGGATGGGCGCAGGGGTCCCTCAGCATGGCTCCCCACTTCCACCTTCCATCTGCTCCGGTCCAGCCCTCAGGCGGCATCCAGGGTGAGCTGGTGCTCGTTCAGCTGCACCACTGCCCAGTCTGGCACCCATTTCTCCCTGAATGTCCCTGCAGAGCCTTTCCCACGGCTTGGCCTTCTCTCTGTACCACCCGGCTCGAGCCTCTTCTAGCCATTTGTGGGGAGGCCCTGTGGACTCTAACCTTGACTTCGGGTCCTGGCCCTGTTCTCTGTGCCAACCCATCACATGGGCAGAAGTGCATCTGCCGACTCGTGCATCTGCCCAGTTGACCGTTAGCATCCGTGTCTGCCATTCATGGGGGTCTGCAGGCCCACATGGCGATGGGCTCACAGCCCACCACAGAGTACCTGCTGAATGAATGAATGACTGAATGAGTAACTGGTGAATGAATGAATGGAGAAAAGTCAGTATGTCGGCCAGTTCCTGTTCAGCCAGGCTGGCTGGGAAATGGCCCAACTCATTCATCCAAGTCACCCCACAGAGATTACCAATTTCTTTCATTTCAAGAATTCAGTGATTTGGTCCTTAGACTAAAACAAGTGGGTTAGAATCCCTCCTGGCTGTTCTTGGCCAGACCATAAGGAAAACGTGGAGACTTTGGGGTGTGGGAACTTCAGACCAGTCCTCGCTGTGCAGGCAGGACAGCAGGAGGGACCCCGGCGTGGCCCCAGTACCGTGTCTCCTGAGCGGGGCAGCCACTCTTTCCCCTGGGATGCAGAGGCCTGGCTTCCGCTGCTGTGTGTGGCCGCCCTGGGAAGAGTGGGGCCTGGTGGAAAGACGTAGTTCATCAAATGAGACATCACAATGTTAAGACGCCTTGCAGAAGGTGAGACCTTGTTCATCTCATTCTGCCACCAGATGGAGCAGGGAGCCCCGAGTGAGGATGTGAGGACCAGCCCTCTATTTCCATACCCAAGTCACCATTTATAAAGCCTCCATTTTCTCACCTGTAAAGTAGGGACAAAGGTCCTCACCTGCTGCCTTTATGGGACTCTTTAATGTTCAAATTAACAGTGAATAAGAAGATACATGAGCATTTGGGTGGAAACACACATCACCGATGGTAATATCTGCCTAGAACTGTGTACACCACGCTGATCTAGAAGAAATAAGCCTTTCCTGTTCTTGAAGAAGGTTTTCCAGGCCCTGGGATTGGTGGGTTAGGGAGCCGATTTCTACAAAGCAAATCAAGAAACAGCTTCAAGTTTGGAGCTGTGTTCTCTTTGACTTCTCTGTCAAGTGACACATACTCTGGTGCCTGCTGGACCAGTGAGGTGACATAGGCATTTTGTTACCCACTTTGCAGCTGCACCAGGGCCCTGTGATGGCACTGATGTTTGCATAACACCTGGCAGAGTACATTCTCACAGTTACTCCTGGTCATCCCCTTTTCTGATGGGGAGGTTGAAGCTTTGAGAGGTTAGCTGACTTGTCCAGTAATTGATAGTAAGTGGTCAGCCAGGCTTCAGGTAAGGTCTTTCTGAACTTTGGGTGTAAGAGTGAATAGATGTTCAGAAAACTGATAAGATGAGTGAATGGGTAGATGGATGGATGAATGAATGGTGGAAGGATGGGTAGATGGATGATGGATGGATTAATAGATGATGGATGGATGGATGAGTGGATGGATGAATGGATGGTTAGATGGATGGATGGGTAGATCAATAGATGGGTAGATGGATGGATGATGGATGGGTGGATGGATAGTGGATGGATGGATGATGGATAGTGGGTGGATGAGTGGGCAGATGGATGGAAGAACAGGTATTTGGGCAGATGAAAGGAGGTCTGGATGGATAACAGAGGAGAGATGAGTGAATGGACTAACTCTGATGAAGTTCTAACTTCTCAAATAGGGCAGGCTCAGTCCCCCCTGCCGGCTGCTGCTGAGGATGCGCAGTGGGGCCATGGAGTTCCTTGTGGAAGCTCCTTTGATGTGGGAGCCCTGAGAAGACACACTCCTCATCCAGGTTCCCATGCTCTGGACTTAAGCAGCTGCTGTGTCAGCCACATAACAGTTGCAAGCAGACCCTGCGACTCCTGCTCTGTGGCTGGCCCTCTGCCCTGCCCCAGCCACTGTCTGCCTTGTCCATCTGATTTTTCCTCTAGAGTTTGACCTACCCTCTTCCCTCAGGAGGAAGTCCACGTGCCTCACCTTGCTCCCCCTGGAGTCACCCTATCCGGATGCTTGGGGACTGATCATGGGGCTGGGCTGAGCTGACCTGCAGCCACTCCACTTGCTCAGGAGCATCCATGTAGCCTAGGGGACACTGGGGCCACCTGTGACCTCATGGCTAGGACTAACCCTCAGTCGTGATGGGGTTTAATGCATTCAGCTCCTCCTGGTGCCCATATCATACCCTCAGCCAGGAGAGGGAGGTTGAGATGATGTCATCATAGCCCTGTGTTCTGGCTGCTGCCGGTCCAGCCTGGGTGATGGTCAATGCAGAGATAGTGACTGTCCTCACAGCTGCAGTGGGGCTGGGAACTGAGCTCATCTGCATTTTCTCATTTATTCTCCCAGCAACCACAGGTGATGGGGATTCCCCCCACCCTCACCCTCTACCACCTGTGTTACAAATAAGAAAATTAAGGCTCTGAGAGGTAAAGTGACTCATGGAAGGTCACACATCTGGGGCAGATCAGCCTGGAAGTAAAGGGAGGTTCGGAACCCATGATGGCCGCCAGCCTTGCTGGCTTCATCATTCAGGGCAGTTGTGGGCAGGTGCATTAAGAGCAGTTCAAGGAGAGGAGGAATTCCGACTCTAGAATGCTGTATTCTGAACTTTGGGTAGATGAGTGAATAGAAATTCAGAAAAATGAGAAGATGGATAGGTGGATGTGTAGATGGATGGATGAATGAATGGTGGATGCATGGGTAGATGGATGATGGATGAATGGATGGATAGATGAATGGATGGATGTATGGATGAATGGATGGATAGATGAATGAATAGATGATGGATGGTTGAGTGGATCGTGGATGGATGGGTAGATGGGTGGTGAATGGATGGATGGATGAATGAATAGATGATGGACGAGTGGATCGTGGATGGATGGATAGATGGATCGATGGGTAGATGGATGACGAATGGATGGATGGATGGATAAATAGATGGTGGATGGATTATGAATGGATAGATGATGGATGGATGAATGGATGGTGGATGGATGGGTAGATGGGTGGATGGGTGGGTGGGTGGGTGGATGGATGGATGCATGGACGGATGGATAGATGGATGGATGGATGGACGGACTGACGGATGGATGGATGGATGATGGAGTCCCAAGGAGTCCCCTTGGTTGCTGAGACTCTCCTCCCCACCATCCCTCCCAGCTCACAGTCCTGTGCCAGTCCAGCCCTGAGTCAGGCCGCATTGAGTGAATGCATCTGAGTGCTGGTACACATGCAGAGGGTTGGGCAGGCTGGCAGGGACTCCTCTCAGGCAGGGGCTGCTGGGGCGCTGCTGTTGCATTTCTCAGCTCCCCTTGCAGAGCAGGCAGGGCCCAGTGTCCTTTCTCTCTGCTCCCTGGTGGCTCACTGAGTTACACCTTTGGACAAAAGGAGGTCAGCAAACTTGGCTTTTGCAGGAGTTCCTGCTTCAGGAACTCCTGGGGTGTTTGGGGATAAATGGTGTCCATTGAAGGGCAACAGTGGTCCTTTGGAATTCTCCTGGCTCTGGACACCGATGCGCTGCTGTGCCACACCCTGCCCAGTGGGCTCCATCGTGTGCCTAGGCTGCACAGTCGCAGCAGCTCAGAGGGACCCCTGTGCCCCCAGGAGCCCATGACTACCACATTTGTGGCTTTGAACTTGGAGGAGGAATGGCATCCCCAGGGACAAGGGACAGGGAAGTCCTAGCTGCCTGCAGCCTCCCCCATCTCTCAGCGTCCTCAGCCCAGGAAAGCATCCAAGATGCCCACCTGTTCCAGAAAAGGCCACCATCCTGCCCTGTGTGTGCTCCCCATGGTTTCAGGACAAATCTGAGATTTGGAGTCAGGCAGACAGATGGGGGGTTCAGGCCCAATCTACTCCCTACAGAGTAATCAGAGAACATGGAGCCCTGGCTCCTCAAACACATTGACAGGGGTAGGTCCCCATGGCCAGATCTCAGCATCCTAATGCTGAGAGAAGTAAGAAGCAGAACTAAATATGGCCCCGTTGTCCTTCTGTAACTTTATATACACACAGAGCAAATAAGGCAATTATCAGGGACATGTGTTGGGTCATTATAGCAGTGAAGGCACACGATGGCAGGGGGCAGGGGGCTCACATTAAATGCCAAAAGAGGGTGGTCACATCTGCTTCTAGAATTTTCCCTGCAAGCCTGTTTCGTCTGGGTCCCTGTGTGCATAGGCCCTTCCTCCCTGTCCTTGTAGAAGGATTGATGTTGCCTCCATGGGCTCAGAGGCCACAGCACCTAAAGTTTAGGAAGGGAACCATGGTCGGAGACCACTTACTTCCCTGCGGCCAGGCACCCCATTGGAGGACGCCAGCCACAGGTGGATGCTTTCCCTACCCTTCTGAGCGTGGTGCCCGGGAGGCCTGTCCTGAAATCCCTGCCAGCTTCCTCCCTGTGATGTGTTTGTTTCTAAGGAACCCCGTCCTGGCCACGTTGCAGGTGCATCTGAGGGTATTTTGTGCTGCGTGTCCTGTCGCTGGGCCCTGTTAAGGTGTGTCTCACTGTCCGGCATAGAAGTCAGGTTGAAATCCTAGCTCTGTGCAGAATCAGTGACACGCAGCAGGAACGGGTGTTAGTTCCTCTTGTGTGCTTCACTGGGACCACTGGCAGCTGCACTGGGCGAATGAAGTCACGAGCGACATGATGGAAGGTCCTGGATGCTTCCTCGCCCGGCGTGGCTGGCGCTCACAGTGAAGTGGATAAAAATGTCGGGCATCCAGGGCCTTCCTGGATCTCTGTCTCCACCTGAGTCTTTTTGGGTTTTTTTGTTGTTGTTGTTGTTTTTGAAATAGGATCTCACTCTGTCACCCAGGCTGGAGTGCAGTGGTGCAATCATGGCTCGCTGCAACCTCAACCTCCTGGCCACAGGTGAGCCTTCCGCCTGAGCCTCCTGAGTAGCGAGAATCACAGATGCACGCCACCATGCGTGGCCAGTTTTTGTATTTTTTTTTTTTTGTACAAATGGGGTTTCATCATGTTGCCCAGGCTAGTCATTTTTAAAAGAGTGGCAAAATAGGACCCTGTCTCATGCCTGTAACTTCAGCACTTCGAGAGGCCAAGGTGGGCAGATCATTTGAGGCCAGAAGTTTGAGACCAGCCTGGCTAACATGGTGAAACCCCATCTCTACTCAAAATAAAAAAATTATCTGGGCATGGTGGCAGGCACCTGTAATCTCAGCTGCTCGGGAGGCTGGGGCAGGTGAATCACTTGAACCCAGGTGACAGAGGTTGCAGTGAGCCAAGATCATGCCACTGCACTCCAGCCTGGGCGAAAGAGTGAGACTTTGTCTCAAAAAAAATAAATAAATAAAATGAGATAAAATCATGGCAAAATATATGTAACATCAAATTTACCACCTCAGAACCATTTTGAAGTGGCATTAGGTGGAGTGTGCAACCATCACTGCCATCCATCTCTAGAACCTTCGCATCTTGTAAAACCAAAATTCTGTCCCCGTCAAAGCCTCAACCGCCATTCCCTCCACCACCCCCTGGCACCTTCCATTCTACTTTCTGTGTCCGTGCTGATCACTCGAGGACCCTCGCATGGCTGGGATCACACAGTCTGTGTCCTTTTGGGTCTCTCATGTCACTGAGCTGCGTCCCCAGGGTTCACCCCGGTGTAGCCTATATCAGAGTTTACTTCTTTTTATTTATTTATCTATTTTTTGGAGACAGAGTCTCGCTCTGTCACGCAGGCTGGAGTAGAGTGGCGTGATCTCGGCTCACTGCAATCTCTGCTCTCTGGGTTCAAGCAGTTCTCCTGCCTCAGCCTCCCAAGTAGCTAGGATTACAGGTGCCCACCACCACACCCGGCTAATTTTTTAATTTTCAGTAAAGACGAGGTCTCAGGATGTTGGCCAGGCTGGTCCCGAACTCTTGACTTCAGGTGGTCTTCCCACCTTGGCCTCTCCAAGTGCTGGGATTACAGGCGTGAGCCGTCACTGCGCCCGGCCCCAACTTTACTTCCCGATGGTGGCTGAACAGCGTTCCACTGTATGGTTGGACCACTCCGCATCTCTCCATGCTTCTGTGGAGGGACGCTTGGGCTGCCGTGAACAGTGCCACTGTGAACACAGGGGTGCAGGTGTCTCTTCGAGCGACTGCTGTCCGTCCGTGCGGGGCGGATCCGGGAACGGCATTGTTGGGTCTGCCTGAGCCTCTGGCCTCAATGCTGCCCTGGCTTGTTCCCGTCTTCCATAATATCTGGCATCAGGAGTTCTGATCTGGCCGCCCGAGGTGCAGCATGTGTTGAATGGCGTGGCTGTGGTTCGTGGAGTGTGGCTTGTGACCTTGTGACTCTGCTCACTCTCTCTCTCTCTCTGCCCCTCTCGCCTGTCCAGGTCACCTTTTGTTCCTGCTGCCAACAAGGACTCACCCTCGGCCTTCGAGTACCCGGGGCCCAAGCGGAAGCTCTACAGTGCTGTGCCCGGGAGGCTCTTCGTCGTCATCAAGCCATACCAACCCCAAGTCGATGGCGAGATCCCCCTTCACCGCGGCGACAGGGTCAAAGGTCAGTGTCTGCTTCTTGTCCCCTGCTCCTGGAGCAGGGTCTGCCCGGGGCCCTTTAGCTGGCCTGCTGTGGAGACAGTGTCCAAGGCACTGCTTCTCCATGGAAAATGCAGACCTCTGGATAGGCAGGCATGGGGAACAGAGGGGTGTTCCCAGACCCTTTCCCTCACTCTCCAGGGAAGCTGCTGCAGCATCCGCAGTGCTGGGTCTCAGGGATCAAAGAGGACACAGCCACCAGGAATGAGAGTCCACTTGGGAAGTGCAGCGGGGGCCAGATGAGGGCATCGAAGGGCAGAGCTCCTTTCCATCTGGAAACCCCTACGTCGAAGTGCTGGGCCAGGCCCTGACATGGGTCGGCTTTGGGATCTCCAGGTGGAGGGTCCGGCGTGACCTGAGGTCTGAGGTCTGCAGTATTCAAAGGAAGGAAGTCTGGTTGGAAGGAAAGATTCTCAAAGCAGAGTCCTAGGAACCAGCATTGATAAGCCCCTGGAGGGCCATTGTCAACATCGGGCCGAGGGGTTAGACGTATCCTGGGGTACTGGGGAGCCAGCGATGGTTTCTGTATGGGGGAGATCTGGTGTGTGAGGCACCGCAGGAGGATAAAAGTAGAGACAGTCGGCGGGAAGTTGGCAGTGGTGGCATCTGAGGCATACAGTGGAAGCAACATGGCAGGTGTGGGCTGCAGGGGTGCTGTGGGGTGGCTAGACCTCACTGGGTGGAGCAGAAAAGGCCCAGCACACGTGGCCAGCATGCCTGGGCCCTGCCCTTGGAGGGCAGGCTTCCAGAAGATTCATGGCATAATCTGGGCACAGTGGCTTACGCCTGTAATGCGAACACTTTGGGAGGCTGAGGCAGGTGGATCACATGAGGTTGGGAGTTCAAGACCAAACTGACCAACCTGGAGAAACCCCATCTCTACTGAAAACACAAAATTAGCTGTGTGTGGTGGCAGATGCCTGTAATCCCAGCTACTCAGGAGGCTGAGGTGGGAGAATTGCTTGAACCTGGGAGGTGGAGGTTGTGGTGCACCAAGATTGCATCATTGCCCTCCAGCCTGGGCAACAAAAGCAAAACTCCGTCTCAAAAATAAAAAAAAAGAAGATGTGTGGCCTGGGTGGAAGGCGTGTTCCCTAGAAGTCATAGGCCCGGTTCAAATCCCGCCTTCTCCAGCTTGGCTGCCACTCAGCTCCCACCAGGTAATTGACTCAGTTCCTTTCTCTGCGCTGCACACTGATCAGGCCAGCTTGACCTGGGTTCCTGGAACATTCTAATGATGGCAGAGCCCACTCTCTTGCCTGTTGGCTGGTGTTCCTGCTGCACAGATATTTGATCATTTGACAGCATCAAATAAGTCCCGGGAGCTCTATTCCTTTTCTTTTTCTTTCTTTCTTTTTTTTTGAGACATAGTCTTGCACTGTCGCCCAGACTAGAGTGCAGTGGTGCGATCTCGGCTCACTGCAAACTCCACTTCCCAGGTTTAAACCATTCTCCTGCCTCAGCCTCCTGAGTAGCTGGGATTACAGGCACACACCACCACTTCCAGCCAATTTTTTTTGTACTTTTTTTTTTTTTTTTTTTTTTTTTTTTTTTTTTTTTTTTTTTTTTATAAAAAAATTTAAAAAATTTTTAAAAGGCGGGTAAAAAAAAAAAAAAAACGTGAAGTTAAAACAACCCACACCCAAATAGCAGGGAT
>CAUYLG010010578.1:0-59147 GCA_963573385.1 Cacajao melanocephalus | reverse complement strand
TTCTCTTTGTATTCTTTGTAACTGAAACATATGTGGATATGGAGAGATTTATAAACATATTACAAATGGCTTATTAAGAGACAGTTACATTATAAATTATTCATTGTTTTACACTCTCTCTCTCTCTCTCTCTCTCTCTCTCTATATATATATATATATATATATATATATATATGGGATCACCTACCAACTATAATTTTGCACAATTATCTGTATTGTGTATGTTTAAATACATTTTCCCAAACATTTCCTGTGGAATCTATAAATTGTTACTGACTGGGAGAAGTGCTAGGGATACGGCAGAAACAAAGACAAAACATTTCCCTTGTGAAATAGCAAGAGAGAATGAATGAAGTGAGGAGCCAGCAACTGAACAGTTGGACTTCAGTGTTTCACAAAGTGATAGAACCATGGAGGGGATACAGAGCAGGCCCCCAAAAGGTCAGAGGAAGCTGTAAAGCTCTTCATGGAGGATGTAAATTTCTGACTCTTTCTGGAAAGATGAATAACTCACCAAGTTATTGGAAAAAATCAAATGAAGGAATTTCAGGCAGATGAAGCTAAAGCAGAAAAGGCACAGTAATGTGATGCTTTGCAATCTGTCTGGGGAGCAAAGTGGACAGTGTGAGGGAGGCAGAGGGCTTGCTGGGAGGGACAGGCGCTGCACCCCAGGTACTTGCCACCTCTTCACTGGGCTCTTTTAGCCAATCAGTGCTGCCTCTCCAGTGAGACTGAACTCTCCTTGTTGCTTTGGTCTCCTTCCAGGCTGTGCAGAATAGAAAACAAGGCACATAGTGATGTTGGCAGGGTCTGTCTATTGTGCTATGGTGGGAAATTAGTTTTGCTCTATGAGATTGAGGTTCTTAGAGCCCAGATGTAACGATATGAAATACAAAACAGAAACTGGACTAGAAGAAAACTCCCCTGTATTGCATATTTGTTGTGTGCCAGAAACCAGGATAAACTCTTTTGCATACAGTTTTGTATTTCCTCTTTGCAATAAATAAGGCTGGTACACTCGGCTATCACCATTTTACAGATGGGGACACTGAGTCTAATGAAAGTCGATCAAGGTCACACAGCTAGTTAAATGGAGTGGTTAGGATGTTTTGGGGGTTCCAAGCTGAGAAAGCTTTGGCTTAATTGGTTCTGGTGTTGAAAATCAGTTGCTCTTTGTAGCGGAGCAAGATTTAGTACTTTCCTGACATGTGAAATGGAGTCTGTGCACTGGGGGATGACCAAACATTTATGTCGTCGCCCGCTATTAACTCTCTGGGCAAGGAAACACGCGTCTCCATTTATATTGAAAGTCTTGGCGGTCATGCTGATGCAGCGCTGGGGCATATGTTTCTCTGTGTCCATGGCAGGAGGCCACACGCCATGCCTAGGTGCACGTTAACATGACATAAATGTTAATGTCCTGTTCTAAAACCAAAGCCTGCGGGAGAGAGGAAATACCACCCCAGCCATACCCAGGGCCCGGTGTTTGGATACTGCAGTCTATATTTTGACTCCAGAGTGTGATGACTATGTAACTTTTCACAAGGATTTCATTTTTTCCCTGTCAAGCCACATTATTTTAAGGGTGACAATAACTTGGCTGCAAATGAGCTGAAACCATCAAGGTGATAAATGAGTTTCTGGGGGAGGGAGGCATCGCCTGGCCTATACTTTGCAGGACCACACACCTCTGTCCTTCTTCCACCTTCTCAGAACAATGTGTCATAGATCTCCCCTCCCCGCATCCCCCAAGGCCCCTTACTTGCCGGCCTCCTGCTTCTTAAGGCAATAGAGAACCGTGAACACTTGACTTTGGAAAATATACCGTATTTCATAGAGTTTGGGAAGGGGGCAGAAAGAGTTCCTATTTTCATTTGGCTGTTAGCAAGGATCTGCTTTATAAAACTGCCTTGGAGACAACTCCTCACCTAGTTTATTTTCTCTGTCAGCCAGGTCTGTCTCTGAAGTGGGGCTACCCATGGTCAGCTCAGTGGTCAGCCTGCGTCTTTGAGTTCAAATCCAAGAGTTATGTCCAGAAGCGCCTGGTGAGTTGGGGAACTGGATTTCTTGTCAAGAAAGATGACTTTCATACTATTTCACTGGATGAAGCAGCGGGTAGGGAGCAGGTATGCTATGAGTTTTATTTATAGAATCTCATTCTCTGTTCACTCATTTAACATAGGCAGATGGAGCAATTTGCTAATGGATTTTCCCTGAGACTTAGCACCAGGTTTGAACCAAGTGCTGTTGTACTATGAAGCTTCTTTTACTACCTTCTCCTTTGTTTTTGTCCAGTTCCCCATTCAAGTCAAGACAACACCTAGGCCACCAAGTACTGGGAGAAAACGAGCTTACTTCTTGAACATTCAGTGGTGAGGAAACACTCAGGAATAGGGCTTTGTGGTGGTTGAGAAAGGTAAAGCAGGTGAACACTGCCTCACTTGAAGCTATCACCTCTCTATTTGTTATTATTATATTTGTTCCTACTTGTTCTTCATACATTCTTATTTGGTATTCTTTTTTTTTTCTTTTTGTGAGACAGAGTCTCTCTCTGACCCCCAGGCTGGAGTGCAGTGGTGCAATCTCAGCTCACTGCAACCTCTGCCTCCTGGGTTTAAGCGATTCTCCTGCCTCAGCCTCCTGAGTAGCTGGGACGACAGGCAAGTACCACCATGCCTGGCTAATTTTTTGTATTTTTAGTAGAGTTGGGGTTTTACGGTGTTAGCCAGGATGGTCTTGATCTCCTGATCTTGTGATCTGCCCTCCTCAGCCTCCCAAAGTCCTGGATTACAGGTGTGAGCCACTTCACCCAGCCCCTATTTGGTATTTCTATTACGTCTCTGGTTGGGAAGGGAAGAAGGCCTTAGGGAGTGGATTGACTTCATATATTGCATTTTGTTTGTGCCACCAAGCAAAGCACAAAGGTTTCACACTGATTAAAAGCTTTTATGTCTAGTAGGCAAATGACACAGACAGTTAGAGCAAAGAGGAGCAGAAGTCAGCTAACAGGTGTGGCAAAAGGATGGCCTCTCACTCAGAACAGCTACTGCCAAGGTAGAGAGTTCCAATGTGATGAATGGCTGAAAAAGCAATCCATTGCTTTCCTCTTTTACTTGTGTTATTTAAAAAAAATCTTCCGTGAAATTTGAATTTAAAAGTTACAGACTGAGGTTCAAGTTCGTTAATTAGAATGTATATAGTCCAATTATTTGTTTACATTGCTTAATACCTTCACTAGACTTGGAGCAACTTGAGGGCATAGAGTTCGTCTTACTCGGTTGTCTTTCACTAGTCCAGAGGATAGTTTTGGGCACATGCTCAGTGAATTCTGGGAGGTTAATTACAGGTGAGATAGACCAGACCTCTCTTGAGCCTCAGTTTGTTTCATTATTAAATAGAGATTAAAATGCTGGCCTGATGGCACTACTGTGTGCATCCAAAAAAGGATATCTTTGTTAAAGTCACTGTGTGAATTATAATACAATTTCTGAGAATATATATAAAAATATAGAAAAATAATTTATTAATAATAATTATAATACATACACCAATAACTTCAAAATCAATCACTAGCCCCACTCTGATGTCTAAACTCTAGATTTTAATAATTAATTTCCTCCTTGATATTTCCACATGATTATTTTAAGGGTATCTAAAATTTACAAAAGGAATATTGCATTCTACACCCTCTTCTCAAACATGCTCCTTGGAGATTTTTAGTCTTAGAAAACATCATCTATACTTACATAGTTGCTCAGATCACAACTCTCGGAGTCTTCCTCAACTCATCTCTTTCTTCCTTAACTCATCTCTTAACTCATCTGCATCATTATAAGCAAGCCCAGTCAGCTCCACCTTTAAAGTGCATCCCAAGCCCTACCTCTTCTTAAGACCTTCACAACAACCTCCATGGTTCAGGCCATCATCACTTTTATCTTGGACTCTGACATGGCATGCTCCTCCTGCTTTCACCCTCCAGAGGGTCCTTTTAACATGTACAGCAAGTTAGAGGACTCCTGCTTGGATCCTCCCAAAGACTGGCCTCTTATCACGCACACTTCATATGTCCGGCATGTCTTTCTCTTGGCTCCGTCTCTTTCTTCATTCCCGTTATCAGACTTTCGTTCATTCTTTCTCTGCCACTGTTATTCTATTCTTTGCCTACCTCACATGTTCTCTTAAATAAGGGACTTTGTTATTTTCTCTGATTGAAATCACCTTCTTTAATTTTTTTTTTTGAGACAGAGTTTCAGAGTTTTGCTCTTGTTGCCCAGGCTGGAGTACAATAGTGCAATCTCAGCTCACCGCAACCTCTGCCTCCCGGGTTCAAGCACTTCTCCTGCTTCAGTCTCCCGAGTAGCTGGGATTACAGACATGCATCACTATGCCCAGCTAATTTTTTATATTTTTAGTAGGAATGGGCTTTCTCCATGTTGGTCAGACTGGTATCAAACTCCCAACCTCAGGTGATCCACCCACCTCAGCCTCCCAAAGTGCTAGGATTACAGGCTTTTAAAAATATTTATATGGCTTGCTCTATCATTTCTCTTTGAATATCACCCCATGATGGAATTCACTGATGACTCTAACAACCCATGCAGCACAGCTCATCATTTTCTTATCTTGATTTGCTTTATTTGTCTTCCTGAAAGTTAGCACTTTCTGACATTATATTATATATTTAATTTAATTTTATTTTGCATGTCTGCTCTTAAGAGAATGAATGTTCCATGATATCGAGACCTTATTATGTTTCATTTACTACTCTAACCCAGCAGTTTTCACCTATTTCACATCTGTTTGTTGGATGTCTGCTAGATGCCTGGCAATGTTTTAAGGAATGTGACAGTAAGCAGAACAGACAAACATTTCTGCTCACATGGAGTTTACATTCTAACAGGAGGAGATAAACCATAACCAGATAATATAGCAGGATATGCCAAATAACATAGTAAGTGAAACATGAAACAGAAAGCAAGCAAAGATAGAGTTGTGGTCAGCATGAAAATTTAAATTGTGTGGTTTGAGAGGAGCTCATTAAGAAAGTAGCATTTGGTCAAGGACCTGAAGGATATAGGAAAGGTATTTGGGAAAGATGTAGGAAAGGAGCATGCCAGGAAAAGGGAGTAAGGGAAAAAATATGTAACAACATTTTTTTTTTTCCAGAAAAAACAGAGTTCAGAGTGGATAGAGAAGATGGTACAACATGAGGAATCTGAACATTATGTTGGCAGGTGGGGAGGTTCACATTACGCAGGACATTGCAGAATAGCATATGAATTTCAGCTTTTCTTGTGAGTTAAATGGAAAGTCATGGGGGCTTTTGACAAAAGACTGACATTATGTCTGTTATATTTTAAGAAGATTAACTGCTAAAAATCAACAGTAGTGGGGTAAGCCCCAAAATAGGGAGAATAATTAGGGAGGCAATTGCAATAATCCAGGTGAAAGAAGATAGTTGCTTGGATAGCATAGGGGCACCAGGGATCACAGAGTTTGTGAGAGGTGGTCAGATCATGTGCATTTTGAAGTACAGCCATGATTTATTGATGGATTTTCTATGGGGGTTGTATAGCTAAAGGTGACTCAGATGACACCATGTATATTGACCTGAGAAAGTAGAAGAATGAAGGTTGCCATTTGCAGAGCAGAGGAATATCATGAAAGAAACAGCTTTGGGGTTTGGTTTTGCTTACCTGGTTTGAAGATAACTATGAAGATGCCCAAAAGAGATGTCGAGAAAGGAGTTGAAGAAACAGGTATATAATTTAGGAGAGAGAGATTAGGCTGAAAATACAGAATTGGACGTTTAGGGCATACACATAGTCATGAGACTAAATGAGTTCATCAAAGGAGTGGATATTGAAAACTAAAACAAATCCAAAGATTGATCCTTGGGGCAGTTAATACCTGAAATACAATTGTAATCTATTTTTGTATAATCATGACATCCCAAGTAGTACCCCTGCATCTCTTATGCAATACATATTGAGGACATTATTTTTAATAAGATCATTACTATGATCATGTAAGTTATATGTGTGTGTATACATTTACTATACACACACACACACACATAGCATTTTACTAATTAACTGATTTTACTAATTAACTTGATAGTTTGATTTTTGAAGTAAAGTGACTCGCCTTTTTCATTTAAGTAAATTTAGTTTAAAGCAAGCTTGTCCAACCCGTGGCTCATGGGTCACACGTGGCTCAGAACGGCTTTGAATACAGCTGGACAAAAATTCATAAATTTCCTTAAAACTTTACAAAATTTGGGGGGGGGATCCTTTTTAGCACATCAGTTATTGTTAGTGTTATTGCATGTTATGCGAGGCCCAAGACAATTCTTCTTCCAATGTGGAAGTCAAAAGGTTGGACACCCCTGTTTCAAAGGGAGATATATCACTACAGCACAGAAAGTAGATCCAAAAGGGAAAGTACCTTGTGATTTCATTTACACACGGTTCTAGAATTGGCAACACCAATTTGTATAGAAGTCAGCATAGCGTCTCCTTTTGGAATGGACACATACTTGAGGCCTCTAAGGTGACGATTTGCTTTGTGTATACGTGGGTGAAAAGGTATTGAGCTGTACAATCATGATTCATGATTTATGCACTTTACCTTACATGTAAACAAAATTTGCAAAAGGTGATATTTAACTCTATCACAGGAATTTTTCTTCCTTCCTCTTTGAGACAAGGTCTCACTGTGGTATTGTCTAGACTAGAGTGCAGTGAAACAATCTAAGCTCACTGCAACCTTTGCCTCCCGGACTCAAGTGATCTTCCTGCCAGTAGCCGAGATTACAGGCATGTGCCGCTATGCCCAGCTAAGTTTTGTATTTTTTGTGGAGATGGGGTTTTGCCACGTTGCACAGGCTTGTCTGAACCTTCTGAGCTCAAGCGATCCCCCAACCTTGGCCTCCCAAAGTGCTGGGATTTCAGGTGTGACCCACCATGGCCAGCCTGTCAGGAAATTTTTGTTAAGAATATGGTAAACAGAAGAGACTCAGATAACATAAAAAAAAAAAAACACCCTCACATATGTTCCGTTGATTGCTTTTAACAAACAAATTTTAATACTCCTGTTATTAGTTGAGATGTGAATACAAACCATTTTTCCTTATTAGAAAGTTGGTATTTTCAACGTTTTCTACTACTTTATGATCACCTTATCCCCGAAATTAATTTTTAGGTATGCAATATTTGTGCATAGTTCAAAGTACAAATGATGTAAATTGCAAATAAATGCAAATTGTAGTTAATAGTTTAGAGGTTATTTGTATTATTAGTAATGTTTCTGGGTTATGTGATTGGCCTAGCAGTGCTCATTATATTACAAATAAATTATTAAAAACAAATAATACAAATTACAAAATGGAAAAAGTGGCAATATGTGAAACAATAATAATAATATGGCTTGAACTTAGAGTTATGAGTAATTCAATTCTATCTTGAAGTATGACATAAAATAATAAAATAACAGCAGCAAATTCTATTAAAAAACAATTTTACCTCTTATTTTTTTCTTCTCCTCTTATGTATTCTTTTAGAGAAATTCTGATATTTTATTCTTTATTTTGTGATTTGCTTTTTCCACTTAATACTGTGTTGTGATCTCCTTCCGTATTTATTCATATGGAAGTACCTCACCCTTTTGAATGGCTTCTTAGCCATTGTACAAATGTGCCATAATTTACTTAACAAGGATTCTACTAATGCATATTTACATTAGGCTCAATACTGTGATATTATAGATAATGACACCCTTAATATCCATGTATATATATATATATGTCTTTGTCCACAAATGTCAGGGCATGAAGAGGACACATTTCTGCAAGCCAAATAGATGGATCAAATGGTATATGCATCTAAATTTTGGTAGCTACTACAAAATTCCATACAATTTGAACCAATTTAAACTTCCACTAACAACGTATAAGCATATTTTTCCCTTTACCAACAGTGTGTGTACTCAAACTTTTTGATCTTTGCCAAGCTTTGTGAAAAATGGTATTGCATTATATTTGTTCATTTTCATGCTGCTATAAAGAACTACCAGAGACTGGGTAATTTATAAAGGAAAGAGGTTTCATTTACTCACAGTTATGCATGACTGGGGAGGCCTCTGAAAATTCACAATCATGGCAGAAGGCTAAGGGGAAGCAAGGCATATCTTACATGATGGCAGTAGAGAAAGAGAGTGAAAGGAGAATTGCTACACACTTTTAAACCACCAGATCTCATGAGAATTCACTCACTATCACAAGAACAGCATGGGAGAAACTGCCTCCATAATCCAATCACACTGCCACCAAGTCCCCTCCCTCAACACATGGGCATTACAATTCAAGATGAGATTTGAATGTGGACACAGAGCCGAATCATATCATGCATTGTTGTTTTAATTTGCTTTTTGCTTATAACAAGTAGTATTAAACATATTTTCAGGTATATAAGAGCCATTTTTAATTTCTTTTTCCATTTGCCATCTGCCCATATATGGGTGTGTATGTGAGTATACACACACACACACACACACACAGAGCTTATTGTGATGTAAGGAGTAGGATGGGGACATAATTTGATGTTTATTCTAGTTTATTCTACTACCATCTATGGAACAGAATTCCCTTATTCTACTAATCTACAATGTCACATTTTCATATTCTTGTCTTTATTTCTTCTAAAAAGGGACACATTTTCATATTCTAAGCTCTCATGTATGTTTGAGTTTCTTTCTGGATGCTCTCCAGTTGATTTGTGTCTACATATACATGTGTCATTATTACTCCTAGTAAGCTCAGTAATATTTAATATCATATAGGGCCTGTCCACTGTATCACTCTCCCCTCCACTCAGAATCTTTCTGGTTGTTGTTACAGTTTGAGAAAGAATCTTATTCTGTCACCCAAGCTGGAGTGTAGTGGCATAATCACAGCTCACTGAAGCCGCCACCTCCCTAAACTCAGGTGATCCTCCCACCTCAGCCTCCCAAGTCGCTAGAACTACAGGAGCATGGCACCATCACTAGCCAAACATTCCCAGTTCTTTTAAAATGAGGTATGTTAGTTAAACTACTGGACTCTCAAGACAGAATGTTTGGGTTCAAACTCAGCCTTTGCCATGTACTGACTGTATAAACCTATACAAGTTATTTAACCTCTCTGTTTCTTGAAATCATCATGTATAAATATGGGAATTAAATAATGCTTTTAGAACTGTTGATAAAAGTGTATCATTTAATACATATGTAATGCTTCGAAAAGCACTTCAGAGAAATTCAATAGTACCCATTTATTATCATTCTTGTTTGTTTTTCCACATGAAACTTAGGTTTATTACTGCCTAGTTCTAAAAAAGTATGTTTTATGATTATTATATTAAATTTATAGATTAATTTAAAAAGAATTGCACCTCTATGACATTGAATCTTTCTATTCAAATGCAAGTATGCTTTTTTATTTTTTTGAGTTTTGTTCTGGATCTCTCTTAGTGTTTTAGTATTTTCTCATCTTAATCCTGCTAAATTTCTATAAAAACTTGTCTGTATGTATTTACATTTTGCTGTTGCTGTTATATTATTGTCTTATATCAGATTTTTTATAGAAGAGCTATTATTGCATATATTAATTTTATATGCAGCCATCTGTAACATTTACTGTAAAAAGTGAATTTGACACGGTATTTATTTTAATAAATTTAATAAATTTTAATAAATTACTTAAAAGATTGCTTTTCATTTTTTAAGACATATAAACATTTAACTCAAAAGTTAGTTAGAAATAATAATTAGATACTGCCAGACACCTATTAGAATAATCAAAATTCAAAACACTGACAACACCAAATGTTGGCAAGGGAAACCAGTACTCTCATTCATTGTTGATGGGACTTTAAAATGCTACAGCCACTTTGGAAGAGAGTTTGGAAGTTTCTTACAAATATAACAGGCTTTTTACCAGACCATCCAACAACTGCACTCCCAAATATTTACCAAAATGAGTTGAAAACTTGTGTCCACACAAACTCCTGCACACTCACATGTACAGCAGCTTTATTAATAACTGCTAAAACTTGTAAGCAACCAAAGTGTCCTTCAGTAAGTGAATGGACAGACTGTGGTACATTCAGACAGTAGAACATTATTCATCCCTTTAAAAAATGAGCTGTCAAGCCATGTAATGATAAGGAGAAACCTTAAATGCATCTTACTAAGTGAAAGAATTCAGTTTGAAAAGGATACATACTGTAGCATACTGTGTGATTCCAACTATATAACATTCTGGAAAAAGTAAACCTGTGGAGACAGTAAAAAGGTCAGTGGTTGTGTCAAAGGTTAGGAAGGAATAGATGAGTAGGTGAAACAGGATTTTTTAAGGCAGTGAAACAGCTCTGTGTGATAGTATAATGGTGGATTCATGCCATTTGTCAAACCCCTAGAATGTACAACGCCAGGAATGAATGCTAACGTAAACTCTGGACTTTCAGTGATAACAACTTGTTAATGTAGATTCATCGATTGTAAAAAATGTACCACCCTGGTGGGGGATGTTGATAGTAGGGGAAGCCATGCCTGTGTGGGGGAAGATGCATATGGAAACTCTCAGTACTTTCTGCTCAGTTTTGCTGTGAAACTGAAACAGCTCTTAAAAAATAAAATCTATTTAAATTGTAGGCCAGGCGTGGTAGCTCCTAGCTGTAATGCCAGTGCTTTGGGAGGCCGAGGCAGGAGGATCACTTGAGCCAAGCCTGGGCAATATAGAGAGACCCTATCTTTATAAAAAATTAAAAAATAGCTGGGTGTAGTTGTGCGTGTCTGTTGTCTCACCTACTCTAGAGGTTGAGGTGGGAGGATTACTTGAGCCAGGGAGGTTGAGGCTGCAGTGAGCTATGATTGCACCACTGCACCCCAGCCTGGGCAATAGAGGGAGATCTTATCTCAAAAACCAAGAAAATTAGATAGTATCTAAAATAAATATTTAAGTTAACATTATTACACAGAGGTAATATTCATATACAAACACATGGGTAAATATTAATTATTCAATCATTTGCTTATCCTCTTCTGTGTTTTTTCTGCAGTTGCAGACACTAGGGCTATTCAGTCTAATAAATGGTTAAAATTTCAGTGAGAATAGCAGACAAATAAATTAATAGTTATAACACAACCTGATAACTACAATGAGAATAAGTAAGCATTCTCTCCTCTTTTAATATTTTTCTTCGGCGTCTTGTAAATGCACATAGTCAAGTCTAGAAGTCAAAAAAAGCGGAACTTTCAGTTGTCTTGATTTTTCCTGTGTGCCACACCTGTGATCTCAAAGCTTTAGATGACTGACTTTGGGTACCGGGGAAGTTAAACTGACTGGCCCTGACCTTTCATGACCTACCTTGAGACTACATCCAAGCCTAGAGAAACAGTCATTGGTGTGGGCAGAGCTCTAGTTCAGCTGTGTTTATCGAGAGGGGGTCTCAGGGGTGTCTTTCTGCAGTGCAACTTCTCTGTGTACTCCATTTTTAATGACACTTGGAGTCATTAATGTGTTTATTGCTTTTACTCTAATCCACCATTTAAAATATATGTCTTAATGACTGACTAGTGGTAGGAAGTGATTCTGCTCTAACAATTTCCTTAGAGCAAGTAAAAGTAGGAAACAGAATATAATCAGTTATGAATATTTATCAGCCTCACTTGATGAGGACAGCAGTCTCAATCAAAGTAGACAGGATGCCAGTTCTGATCACAGGTGTCTAGAAGGAAAAGGAGAAACAGATTATGCAAACTGTTTTCTGATCCACCACTATCTCATACACTACAGACTTCAATAATTACTATTGATCTGTCCCTAGTGTTTAGTATTACCTTGGATAAGTCACTTAATCTCTCTGTCTCCCGTTTACTCAAATGAAAATATTAGCCTAGTTCAATAGTCTTCAACCCTGGTTACATACTAGAATTCTCTTTTGAAAAATTATGGTCTCCAGGCCCCATCTCAGATCAACTAAATTCAGACCTCTCAGATTGTGGCTTAGGTATGGGCATTGGTGTTTTTGTTTGTTTTTTACCTGCCCTGTGGATTTAAATATACAGATCTCACAAAGAAGCAGTTGGAAAGAGGATCTTAAGGACCCTTCTGACTCCCAGGATCTCTGAATCTATGCAGTGTTCAAGGCCTAAAGCCACTCACAAGAATGATAATGTTTCCCTCAAGCACATTTAAACAAATCAATTTATTTTCAACTTCCTAATTCATTTAACCAGATGCAGATTGAGAATGTGTTGTAGGTTAGACCTTGTGGAAGTCATTGCAGGAAAATGCTGATTCCCAGACCTGGCCACAGAGTTTCTGAGGCAGAATTTGAAATGTGAGGCACAGGGGTGGGATGGACTACATAATTTGTGATCCCCAGGGCAAAATGAACATGGGGATCCCTTGTTAAAAAATATTAAGAATTCCAAGATGGTGGCAGCAGTCCATGGACCCAAATGCAAGGCCCTTCTAAACATGGGGCCCTGTGTGACTGTGCAGGTTGTACACTCGTGAAGCTGGCCCTGCACCAAAATTTGTTACAGAAATTTCACAAGTAATTTTGATAGGGCACTCAGTTTGGTGACCACTGTTATAGGAAATTCAAAGATAAATAACTCATTGCACTTTTCATAATATAGTGGGAGAACAGGTCAACACAAGTCAAGGGGCTGGTCAGTCACCTTGGAATCTGAAGAACATAGACTCATTTAGGATTTCTTAAATATAATGGAGTTTTACTGAAAATATTCCAGAGTAAACTGGGAAGAGGAGACTCTTCAAAGAGCAAAGAACTTTTGGTGCAGAAAATCTAGTCCTCGCTGGGACCAGCCACTGGGGTCCATCGGAGATCTAAGAAGTTCTGCAAACCAGCCACACCAGTTACAACTCTACTGCTTGCAGGAGATATAAAATTTAACCCACTTTCTAGTGAGAAAATGGCATTGGCTTATGTGACAGAAAAGTCTGTATGTAGGGCTGACTTCGGACGTGCTTGACAGCACCTTGTCCTCCATTCTTTACTTGACTCTAGTCTCCTTATTTTATTGGCTTCCTCCTGGGACAGGTGCTCCCTATGGTGTTAAAATGCTGTTGCAGCCACTCTAGACTTTATGGCTGGTGGTAAGGCAGGCCGTGCATTTCCCCAAGAGTCAAATTGTCTTCTCCTGGTTGACAGGGATCCAAATTATTTCCCATCCTTGAAGATGAGACATGCTGATTAGCAAAGGCTCCCATCTGAGTTCTTTGAGGGAAAGTTATGTTTGTCTTCTTCTTACAGATGAAGAAATTGGAGTAGAGAGGGCTATAGTTTTCCAAGTTCACAAAGCCAGTAAGAGCAAAGCCTGAAATTTGAACCTCGGAACCTGATTTGAGGATCCACATTATTGGCCACTTAAGTGTTTAAAACTTTTTAACTAAAAAGACTTTTCATTTTTATCGATTTCTTCTTACTTGTAAATTCAGCTTTCCTATAACTTCAGAACACCCGTGGCCCTCATGACTTACATGCTTCCATCTGACATTGGGTCACGCTGCCAACTCTGTGATTTTCTGTGTTTCTCTTTTTTTCTACTCAGATTTATTTTTGTTTTTTCAGACAAAGTCTCACTCTGTCATCCAGGTTGGAGTGCAGTGGAGATCGTGGCTCACTGCAACCTCTGCCTCCGGGGTTCAAGAGATTCTCTTGCCTCAACCTCCTGAGTATTTGGGATTACAGGCACGTGCCACCATGCTGAGCTAATTTTTTGTATTTTTAGTAGTGATCAGGTTTCACCACATTGGCCAGACTGGTCTCGAACTCCTGACCTCAAGTCATTTGCTCTCCTCGACCTCCAAAGTGCTAGGATTACAGGAGTGAGCCACCACGCCCAGCCCTATTCAGATTCTCGATTGAGAGAGTATGATCACCCTAGTTTGACCTTGTTTTGAACACAGCTTTATATGCCAGCCTTCTTCACTGGCCACATGATAATTATGATAGGTCAAGGGCTGTCTCCTGGTCTGACAACCTTTATCAAGTGAAGGCTGGTCCTAATGATGTAATGTCAGGCAGTCTCTCCTTCTCTCTTTCCTTGCCTACTATTCTTCCATACCCAGCTGGCTTAGAGCATGGCCAATTCTCTTAGTAGTAGACTTTAGGACTTACCTGTAAAGTATACACGTGTGTAGTGGGAAGTATACTATGAGGCAAGTAAAATATGGGTAAAGCTGACCCAAGCACAGTTCTGTGAAAATTAAATAAAGAAGAGGCCTCATTTTGCATGATCTTTGGAGATGTGACCATAGGGTGGGTTTTGGAGATGAGTAAGAATGGTCAATCAGGCCAGGAGTGGTGGCTCACGCCTGTAATCCCAGCAGTTTGGGAGACCACGGTGGGCAGATCATGAGGTCAAGAGATTGAGACCATCCTGACCAACATGATGAAACCCCGTCTCTACTAAAAATGCAAAAATTAGCTGGATGTGGTGACGTGTGTCTGTAGTCCCAGCTATTCAGGAGGTTGAGGCAAGAGAATTGCTTGAACCTGGGAGACGCAGGTTGCAGTGAGCCGAGATTGCACTTCTTTTCTCAGGAGACATATATTGAACAACTACTGTATTCTCAAGATGTGTGTGTGTGTGTGTGTGTGTATGTGTGTGTTTCTGTATCTGTGTCTGTATGTGTGTATATCAAAGGAGTTACCATTTGCAGACTTCCAAACTTCTTACTCTATGGGCCATAGTGGACTTTATGTTAGTTCTGAGGTCCTGCAATCTAAGATCGAGCACCCTCTGTGACAGTTTCTTTGACTTTTCCAAGAAGATTTGGCTAACGCCTGTGTGATGGTGCAGGTCTTTTGAAAAGCAGATACCATGATGGAATTCAATGTGCAAGAGATTTATTGAGATAGTGTTTTTGAGAAATAAAGGGTAGAGAAATCAGGAGAAAGTTAAGGAGAGCCTTTGGGCCATGATGCAAATCTGACACCTATAAATGGGGAAAGGGAGAATAGGTTGGGAAGAAAGAGCTTCTGACCACAGTACAGCTCCTAGAAGATGTCACTAGGGCAAACGGAGAGTCTGGAGTAGAGGCTGCCCATTAGAAGAGTCCCGTATTGGGCAAGGGTGTCCTGGACTGACACAGCCCCAGGAGAGTGTGACCTTGTATGAAGATACTGGTAGATCTGGAAGTAACATCTGGAGACTGCCAGCCAACCACTTATCATAGCAGACACTGTCTTAAAAAGAGATTGGAGCAGCACCCACCCTGGCTTATACCTTCAGAAATAACACTTTTTATACTGTATGGCATATTATTTAAATTATAAATATATACGTTTTTTACTCCTGAATGATTATTGTTGATATCTTTGTCCTCATTAAATTTAACTCCTTGAGAAGAAAGACTATGTATAATTTTTCCTTTCTGAAATCTCAACATCTAGTAAAGCACATAGTATTCAGTAAATAGTTATTGAACGAATGAATGAATGATCCAAGCAATTAACAAATCAATAAAGGATTATCAGTGAAGAAGTTAAATGACTGAAGACAATCTTTTGAGAGATTATTCTGGCATTGCTATAAGCTTAGTGGTGCAATAGAAAAACCATGGACTCTCCAGTCATAAGGCCCTAGAGCTGAATCGTATTTTAAACTACTTATTAGGTTTATATTTTTGGTCAAATATTTTAGGTTTATATTTTTGATCAAAAAAATCTCTGCCTGGCTTTTCTGAGCCTCAGTTGCCTCATGTATAAACCTAGAATAATATCTACTCCGTGGCCTTTTCTGAGCATTAAAAGAGATGATGCCTAATCTGGTTTGGCTGTGTCCCCACCCAAGTCTCATCTTTAATTGTAGTTCCCATAATTCCTACATGTTATGAGAGGGATCCAGTGGGAGATAATTGAATCATGGGTGTGGTTCCCGCACACTGTTCTCCCAGTAGTGAATACGTCTCATGAGAGCTGATGGTTTTATAAAGGGAAACTCCTTTCATTTAGTTTTTATTCCCTCTTTGCCTGCTGCCATGTGAGATGTGCCTTTTGCCTTCTGCCATGATTGTGAGGCCTCCCCAGCCATGTGGAACTGTGAGTCCATTAAACCTCTTTTTCTTTATAAATTACCCAGTCTCAGGTATGTCTTGATCAGCAGCATGAATACAGACAATGCCCATCAATGGCTGATGCAGAGCCTGGCATACAGGAGAATTCCTGTAAATGCTGCCTCGTTTACCTCCTTCCTAGGACTGAATCACCCAATTTCCTACTAAAGGGAATGAGTTTATTTCCCCACTTTTCACAATGAGCCTGAAGGAGCAAGGGTTGATCCTGACAGTGACCTCGAAGTCCAATATTTGACATAATAATCTAATTCATATACTTTGTAGGTATATTGTCTTTTAGTTCTCTTAACAGTCTTTTTATAACTAATGCAACAAAGTAAGCATGAAAGCAACAAAATCTACATTAGTACTATTGTCGTTTTCAGAGGGGGAGACTGAAGGTCACAATGCGAAATAATTTACCCTAGGTCACATTTCAGTAAAGGAAATAACAGGATTCAAACCCAGGTCTGTGTTGAGTTTGAGCTCCTTACCATTTTATTGGCTCTGTAGTGATGAACAAGCAGTTAGGAGACTCTGGTAACCATGGAACCAAATCTCAGGTTCTATAAGGGTGTTCCCAAGATCCCAAGAAGTTAGCATGAACCAGGCAATAATACCATCTGAAGAAAGAGCATTAGGACTTCAGACACATGTCTCCCTTTTGTTAGGGAGTTCTGCCCTCTGCTGGTTGCTTTTAATGCTTTTATACATTTGGGTCATTTTAAATGCCAAGTATTCAGGTCCTTTTGGTAATAATCAAATTAGTGAAAGTGAGAATACTTCATATTATGTGCAATTAGCTTATAAATATATGACTATTTGACTATTTTCAAGTATGTGTGTATGTGTCTTACCCACAAAGCTATAAAGCCTAATACACTGCCTGTCACACAATAGGTTATAAACGAATATTGCATAAATAAATGACTGGGAACTCACACATAGAAAGAACACAAAAAAGTAAAGTGTAGGGCTGAATATAAATATATAAAACATATATTATGACACAGTAGGTGCTCAGTGTTTCTTGAGTAAAGGGATGAATCCATCAATTGACCAATCTATCAGCCAACATTGACATTTCTGTGATCACAGTAGAATCATCAGTTGACAGTCTGTGTCCTCTTTTGAGCCTAAAATTGGTTAAGTCAACAAGCAACTTCTTTTCCTTATTTCTTCCTCTAAACAGTCACACTGAAATCTTGTAACTTTCTATTTCTTGTTAATAAAAGACATCAGATTTCTGGCAAGATGACCAAATAGGAACAGCTCCAGTCTGCAGCTCCCAGCGAGACTGACACAGAAGGCGGGTGATTTCTGCATTTCCAACTGAGGTTCCCGGGTTCATCTCACTGGGACTGGTTGGACAGTGGGTGCAACCCAAGGAGGGGGAGCTGAAGCAGGGTGGGGAGTTGCCTCACCCAGGAAGTGCAAGGGGTCAGGGAACTCCCTCTCCTAGCAAAGGGAAGTCATTAGGGAGTGTACTGTGCACTCTGGCCCAGATATTGTGCTTTTCCCACAGTCTTTGCAACCTGCAGACCAGGAGATTCCCTCTGGAGCCTATATCACCAGGGCCCTGGGTTTTCAGCACAAAACTGGGCAGCCGTTTGGGCAGACACCAAGCTAGCTTCAGGATTTTTTCTTTCATACCCCAGTGGTGCCTGGAATGCCAGTGAGACAGAACCATTTACTCCCTTGGAAAGGGGGCTGAAGCCAGGGAACCAAGTGGTCTAGCTCAGCAGATCCCATTTCCATGGAGCTCAGCAAGCTAAGATCCACTGTCTTGAAATTCTTGCTGCCAGCACAACAGTCTGAAGTTGACCTGGGATGCTCAAGCTTGGTTGAGGAGAGGGGCATCTGCCGTTGCTGATTCTTCGGTAGGCAGTTTTACTCTTACAGTGTAAACAAAGCCACCAGGAAGTTTGAACTGGGGGGGACCCCCCACAGCTCAGCAAGGCCACTGCTGCCAGACTGCCTCTCTAGATTCCCTCCTCTCTGGGCAGGGCATCTCAAAAAAAGGCAGCAGCCCCAGTCAGAGACTTGTAGATAAAGCCCCCACCTCCCTGTGACAGAGAAACTGGGGGAAGGGGCAGTTGTGGATGCAGCTTCAGCAGACTTAAACATCCCTGCCTGGCAGCTCTGAAGAGAGTGGTGGATCCCCCCAGCACAGTGTTTGAGTTCTGATAAAGGACAGACTGCCTCCTCAAGTGGCTCCTTGACCCCATGTATCCTGACTGGGAGACACCTCCCAGGAGACATCAACAGATACCTTATACAGAAGAGGTCTGGCTGGCATCTGGCAAGTGTCCCTCTGGGACAAAGATTCCAGAGGGTGAAACAGGCAGAAATCTTTGCTGTTCTGCAGCCTCTGCCAGTGATACCCAGACAGATGGTCTGGAGTGGACCTCTAGCAAATTCCAGCAGACCTGCAGCAGAGGGGCCAGACTGTTAGAAGGAAAAATAATAAACAGAAAGGAATAGCAACAACATCAACAAACAGGACATTCACTCAGAGACCCCCTCCAAAGTTCCTCGGCTAAAATTTCCAAAAACCAGAATGCCTCTTCTCCTTTAAAGGATCACAACTCCTTGCCAGCAAGGGAACAAAACTGGATGGAGAATGAGTTTGATAAATTGACAGACGTATACTTTAGAAGATGGGTAATAACAAACTCTTCCAAGCTAAAGAAACATGTTCTAACCCAAAGCAACGAAGCTAAGAACCTTGAAAAAAGGTTAGACAAATTGCTAACTAGAATAACCAGTTTAGAGAAGAACATAAATAACCTGATGGAGCTGAAGAAAACAGCACAAGAATTTTGTGAAGCATTCACAAGTATCAGTAGCTGAATCTATCAAGCAAAAGAAAGGATATCAGATTGATGATCAACTCAATAAAATAAAGTAAGAAGACAAGGTTAGAGAAAAAAAGTGAAAAGAAATGAACAAAGCCTCCAAGAAATTTGGAACTATGTGAAAAGACCAAATCTATGTTTGATTGTTTTACCTGAAAGTGATGGGGAGAATGGAAACAAGTTGGAAAACACTCTTCAGGATATTATCCAGCAGAACTTCCCCAACCTAGCAAGGCAGGCCAATATTCAATTTCAGGAAATGCAGAGAACCCCACAAAGATACTACTTGAGAAGAGCAACTCCGAGATGTATAATCGTCAGATTCATCAAGGTTGAAATGAAGAAAAATATGTTAAGTTACAGCCAGAGAAAAAGATCGGGTTACCTACAAAGGGAAGCCCATCAGATTAACAGTGGATCTCTCAGAAGAAACCCTACAAGCCAGAAGAAAGTGGGGGCCAATATTCAACATTCTTAAAGAAAAGCATTTTCAACCCAGAATTTCATATCCAGCCAAAGTAAGCTTCATAAGTGAAAGAGAAATAAAATCCTTCCCAGCCAAGCAAATGCTGAGAGCTTTTGTCACTACCAGACCTGCCTTACAAGAGCACCTGAAGGAAGCACTAAATATGGAATGGAACAACCAGTACAGTTTGTTTGCCACTGCAAAAATATACCAAACTATAAAGACTATCATCGCTAAGAAGAAACTCCATCACTAACAGGCACAGTAACCAGCTAGCATCATAACGGCAGAATCAAATTCACACATAGCAATATAACTTGAAATGTAAATGAGTTAAATGCTCCAATTAAAAGACACAGGCTGGCAAATTGGATAGAGTCAAGACCGATTGCTGTGCTGTATTCAGGAGACCCTTCTCACGTGCAAAGGCACACATAGGCTCAAGATAAAGGGATGGAGGAATATTTTCCAAGCAAATAAGCAAAAAAATGAAAATAAAAATAAAAAAATAAGCAAGGATTGCAATCCTAGACTCTGATAAAACAGATTTTAAGCCAACAAAGATCAAAAGAGACAAAGAAGGGCATTGCATAATGGTAAAGGAATCAATGCAACAAGAGCTAACTATCCTTAATATATATGCACCCAATACAGGAGCACCCAGATTCATAAAGTAAGATCTTAGAGACCTACAAAGAGACTTAGATTCCCACACAATAATAGTGGGAGACTTTAACACCCCACTGTCAATATTAGACAAATTAATGAGATGGAAAATTAACAAGGATATGCAGGACTTGAACTCAGCTCTGGACCATGTAGACCTAATAGACATCTATGGAACTCTTCACCCTAGATCAACAGAATATATGTTCTTCTCAGCTTCACATTGCATTTATTCTAAAATTGACCACATAATTGGAAGTAAAACACTCCTCAGCAAATTCAAAAGAACAGAAATCATAACAAACAGTCTCTCAGACCACAGTGCAATCAAATTAGAACTCCGGAATAAGAAACTCACTCAAAACTGCACAACTACATGGAAACCGATCAACCTCCTCCTGAATGATTACTGGATAAATAATGAAATGAAGGCAGAAAAAAAGATGTTCTTTGAAACCCATGAGAACAAAGACACAATATACCAGAATCTCTGGGACACATTTAAAGCAATGTGAAGAGAGAAATTTATAACATTAAATGCCTTCAAGAGAAAGCATGAAAGATCTAAAATCTACACCCTAACATCACAATTAAAATAACTAGAGAAACAAGACCAAACAAATTCAAAAGCTAGCAGAAAACAAGAAGTAACTAAGATCAGAGCAAAACTGAAGGAGATACTCAAAAAACCCTTAAATATGTCAGTGAATCCAGGAGCTGATTTTTTGAAAAGACCAACAGAATAGATAGACTGTTAGCCAGACTAATAAGCAAGAAAAGAGAGAAAAATCAAACCCATGCAATAAAAAATAATGAAGGGGATATCAGGATATCACCACCAACCACACAGAAATACAAACTACCATCAGAGAATACTATAAACACTACTATGCAAATAAACTAGAAAACCTAGAATAAATGGATAAATTCCTGGACACATACATCCTCCCAAGGCTAAACCAGGAAGAAGTCAAATCCTTGAATAGGGATTTCAGAATAACAAGTTCTGAATTTGAGGCAGCAGTTAATAGCCTACCAACCAAAAAAACTCCAGGCAGGACCAGACAGATTCACAGCTGAATTCTACCAGAGATATAAAGAGGAGCTGGTACCATTCCTTCTGAAACTAATCCAAACAATAGATAAAGAGGGAATTCTCCATAACTCATTTTATGCGGCCAGCATCATCCTGATACCAAAACCTGGTAGACACAACAAAAAAAGAAAATTTCAGGCCAATATCTCTGATGAACATCAGTGCAAAAATCCTCAATAAAATACTGGCAAACCAAATCCAGCAACACATCGAAAAGCTTATCCACCAGGATCAAGTCAGCTTCATCCCTGGGACGCAAGACTAGTTCAACATACACGAATCAATAAATGTAATCCATCACTTAAACAGAACCAAAGACAAAAACTACATGATTATCTCAATAGATGCTGGAAAGGCCTTGGACAAAATTTAATAGCCCTTCATGCTAAAAATTCTCAATAAACTAGGTATTGATGGAAGATATCTCAAAATAATAAGAGCTATTAATGACAAACCCACAACCAATATCATACTGAATGGGCAAAAAGGGGAAACATTCCCATTGAAAACCGGCACAAGACAAGGATGCCCTCTCTTACCACTCTATTCAACGTAGTATGGGAAGTTCTGAACAGGGCTATCAGTCAAGAGAAAGAAATAAAGTGTATTCAGTTGGGAAAAGAGGAAGTCAAATTATCTCTCTTTGCAGATGACGTGACTGTATATTTAGTAAACTCCATAGTCTCAGCCCAAAATCTCCTTAAGCTGATAAGCAACTTCACTAAAGTATCAGGAAGCAAAATCAATGTGCAAAAATCACAAGCATTCCTATACACTAATGACAGACAAAAAGAGAGCCAAATCATGAGTGAGCTCCCATTTACAATTGCTACAAAGAGAATAAAACACCTAGGAATACAACTTAGAAGGGATGTGAAGGACCTTTTCAAGGAGAATTACCAACCACTGCTCAAAGGAAAAAGAGAGGACACAAACAAATGGAAAACATTCCATGCTCATGGATAGGAAGAATCAATATCATGAAAATGGCCATACTGCCCAAAGTAATTTATAGATTCAGTGCTATCCCCATCAAGCTACCATTGATTTTCCTCAAATAATTCGAAAAAAACTACTTTAAATTTCACATGGAACCAAAAAAGAGCCCACATAGCCAAAACAATCCTAAGGAAAAAGAACAAAGCTGGAGGCATCACACTACCTGACTTCAAACTATGCTACAAGGCTACAGTAACAAAATCAGCTTGGTACTGGTACCAAAACAGATATATAGACCAATGGAACAGATCAGAGGCCTCAGAAAGAATGCTACACCTCTACAACCATCTGATCTTTGACAAATCTGACAAAAACAAGCAATGGTGAAAGAATTCCCTATTTAATGAATAGTGTTGGGAAAACTGGCTAACTATATTCAGAAAGCTGAAACTGGATCCCTTCCTTACACCTTATACAAAAATTAACTCAAGATTGATTAAAGACTTAAATATAAGATCTAAAACCATAAAAGCCCTAGAAGAAAACCTAGGCGATACCATTCAGGACATAGGCATTGGCAAAGATTTCATGACTAAAACACCAAAAGCAATGGCAACAAAAGACAAAATTGACAAATGGGATCTAATTAAACTAAAGAGTTTCTGCACAGCAAAAGAAACTATCATCAGAGTGAACAGGCAACCTACAGAATGGGAGAAAATTTTTTCCATCTACCCATCTGACAAAAGGCTAATATCTAGAAAGTACTTAAACAAATTTACAAGAAATAAACAAGCAACCCCATCAAAGAGTGGACGAAGGATATGAACAGACACTTTTCAAAAGAAGACATTTATGTGGCCAATAAACATATAAAACAAGCTCATCATCACTGGTCATTAGAGAAATGCAAATCAAAACTGCATTGAGATACCATCTCACTCCAGTTAGAATGGAGATTATTAAAAAGTCAGGAAACAACAGATGCTGGAGAGGATGTGGAGAAATAGGAATGCTTTTACACTGCTAGTGGGAGTATAAATTAGTTCAACCATTGTGGAAGTCGGTGTGGCGATTCCTCAAGGATCTAGAACTAGAAATGCTATTTGACCCAGAAATCCCATTACTGGGCATATACCCAAAGGATTATAAAACATTCTGCTATAAAGACACATGCATACGTATGTTTATGGCAGCACTGTTCACAATAGCAAAGACTTGGAACCAACCCAAATGCCCATCAATGGTAGACTGGATAAAGAAAATGTGGCAAAGATACACCATGGAATACTACGCAGCTATAAAAAAGAATGAGTTCATGTCCTTTGCAGGGACAAGGATGAAACTGGAAACCATCATTCTCAGCAAACTAACACAAGAACAGAAAACCAAACACCACATGTCCTCATTCATATGTGGGAGTTGAACAATGAAAGCACATGAACACAGGGAGGGGAACATCACACACTGGGGCCTGTTGGGGGTTGGGGGTCTAGGGGAGGGATAGCATTAGGAGAAATACCTAATGTAGATGATGGGTTGATAGGTGCAGCAAACCACCATGGCACATGTATACCTATGTAAAAAACCTGCATGTTCTGCACATGTACCCCAGAACTTAAAGTCTAATTAAAAAAAATGTACATCAGCATGATGACAGGAAGCACTGCTTCCCCAGGTAGTGATATTTTCATGAAGACACTTTTAAGTATGAAAATCTGGAAATATAGCTGAAAAATTCTGATCCTTCGAGATTTAGGGATTTTCTCACTGGTCTCCTTCGTTTCCTTCCTTCCTTTTCACTTTCTTTCTGTTTAACAAAAAATACATATGAAAACCCTTTTTTAAAAAAGGTTACATTTTCTCTTGTTTTCTGTCTCTATTAGTGGAGCTTTCAAAGACACGGTCACTCTTCGATAGCAACAACAATGGGAGACATGTTAGATTTCTTTCCCCCACCTCAACCCACTGAAAGATGGAGGAATCATTATGAAAATCATTCCAGTCGTTTCCCCCTCCAATGTCAACCATTAATAATTTACTATTTCAGAACTGGATATGCAAATTCATCATGCAGATCAGCAAAACTGGGAGGCCATCCATGGGCACAGACTTAATGAGTATTTTATTACCTTCCAAACAGCGCTCCCCAGCCTGCCTGTTTAGCATTTGCTGAACACTTGCTTGGAACTAATGAGATCATCCCAAACCTCAGGTGATCATTACCAGGGGCTTGGCTCTGCAGTTCCTCTGGGGAAAACAGAAAAATGCTGGAGAAAGAGGAATGAGGGCACTGTCAGTAGTGATGACATCTGCTTTTCTGAATTTTCAAAATTGTTTTATGTCTTTCGGATTCTAAGTAAAAGACATCTGAGAAGCTAGGAAAATATCTCAATGGCATATTGAGGACATTTTTTCCCTAAATTCATATTTTAAACTGGAATATAGGTGTATATATAGCTATCTATCTATCTACCTACCTACCTACCTACCTACCTACCTACCTGTTGTGACTTTAAAAAAACCTATGTTGTTTGAATACTTTGAATCAGGATTGAATATTTTGAGTCAACCACAATAACAGCAAAATTGTAGTCCCTCAATGCAGTTCAATGTAGCTGATTCTTCCAATCAGTCATAATAAAAGGTCATTGGGTGTTTTCCATAATAATAATAAAAATTAAGCGTAGTATATTAATACAAAATATTATATACAATTGTAGTATATTTTAATATTTAATTACTAATATTAATAATGTTATTATTCTAAAAGTTATAAAGGCATTTTATTTCAAAAAATTTAGAGAAGAAAAGAAAAAAGAAAAAAGCATTCCTAGTCCCACCATAACACAACCACAGTGAATGTTGAGCTTTATTTTCTTCCTGTCTTTTCATTATATATAACCATATTTTATAGGTCTATATACAGCCATCTTGTAATTTTGTATTCTGAGTTTTTTCACTTACCATTTGCAGATACTATCCCCATTTTAAGCCTTTTTATATGCTGTAATTCAATATTTATGATGATTATTTTAATAGCTCTGTAATGTTTCGTCAAGTGAGTATAGCTTACTTGCAAATCTACTATAGTGTTTCCCATTAATAAATTCAAATGTAGAGATTTATATACTTTGAAAATGAATGCTCAGAATCCTATACCAAGTTTTAAAAATCACTGTTCTTTTTTATATATTTTAAAACCACAGTTAAGCCAGAGTGAAAGGGGTTATTAGTTGACCCAGGTTCTATAACTGGCTCACCCATTTATACTACTTTCAACAACTTTCCAAATGCTAATCTTCCATGTCTATAAAGTCGGGCTTAGTACACCTATTTCAGCTTACCTAAAATCCCTGTGGTGAGTACTCCATGAAGGAAAGCACTTTTAGATCTTGAAAGCATGTACGCAACATATTACAATGTCATTTGTTTGATTTTCTAAATGTTATGTTATATAAGCCCTCTACTACGTTCTTAATCTTGGTATGGCAGGATAGCCTCAGCAGCTGCTAGAAAGCTTCACTCTCAACCCTAAAAATCAAAAGCAAGCCAGTCACACTCATGGTTAGCTGGGATCCAGAAGAATATACAGCATAAGGCATGGTGGGCTTTGCTTGCACTTTTAGAGCTGCCCAAGAGGTGACTTTTCTTGAGTCCTCAGAAATGCTCTGCCCTGGGGTCATCTTTCCCTGACTCTCACAGTATCACTTAGACCTGATCCTCTTCCAACTGGGGTCTTGCCATATTTCATCCTAGGCTTGATAGTTATTTAATTCCAAATGGCTCTCTTTTGTTTTGAGCTAGAGAAGACTTTAGACTCATGTGGGTTTTGGAGAAAGCAAAGGCAGGCCAAGTTACCTGGCTTTAGATGCAATCACTTATATAATTAAATAATCAGATCAATGATAATTTTACACTGTTGATAAATTTGTAGGTGTTATTTCATACACAGATGTTTCTTTCTCCCTGGTGCTCTCTCTGTCTCTGTCTTCCTTCAGCAGTCATGACAAGGCACTAATTAAAAATAATTTTGCCATCTTCATATTGCCACAAACCAGTAGGCACAATTAAGTGTGATGTACCAGTGAATACAATTATAACAAGGCAGAGCACAATGTGCAATGTGAAAGGAAGAATTCATATTTCTTGTGAAAATGGATACTTACCACTCACAACCAGTTTTTTCCAAGTAAGGTATTACTCCTTTTTTATTTATCATTATACTTTAAGTTCTGGGGTACATGTGCAGATCCTGCAGGATTGTTACATAGATATACACATGCCATGGTGGTTTGCTGCATCCATCCCCCACCATCACCTACATTAAGTATTTCTCCTAATGTTATCCCTCCCAAATCCCCCCACCCCCTGCTATCCCTCCTCTAGCCTCCCCCAACCCTGGCAGGCCCTGGTGTGTGATGTTCCCTTCCCTGTATCCATGTGTTGTTCTCACAGTTCAACACTCACTTATGAGTGAGAACATGTGGTGTTTGGTTTTCTCTTCTTGTGTCAGTTTGCTGAGAATGATGGTTTCCAGCTTCATCCATGTGCCTGCAAAGGACAGGAACTCATCCCTTTTTACGGCTGCATAGTATTCTATGGTGTATATGTACTACATTTCATTGATGGGCATTTGGGTTGGTTCCAAGTCTTTGCTATTGTAAACAGTGCCATAATAAACATATGTATGCATGTGTCTTTATAACTGAATGTTTTATAATCCTTTGGGCATATCACCAGTAATGAGATTGCTGGGTCAAATGGTATTTATAGTTCTAGATCCTTGAGGAATCACCACACTGCCTTCCACAATGGTTGAACTGTTCCATTTCTTTTTATTTGTTGACATTTATAACATATTTTGGCCACATTTTCAGAGAATGCAAACACATTGGCAACCTGTCACTTACGTTGATTTTGTCACTGGTTCATAGACAATTAAGTTCCCTGCATCTGATGGCACTCCCCTTGTTCTTCTGCCTCCCTTGCCATTAGATGGCATCATGTGACCAATTCCAGTCAATGGCCTGAAAACTAAAGTGCCTGTTAATCCTGGCATGCCTCCCCGATTCCTTCCTCTCCCTTTTGCAGCAACCTTGAGGATCATGCCTTCCAGATGGAGATTGAAGATGGAACAAGGTACAAGATAAAAAACAGCTGTTGAACCCACATCAAACTGTGATACAAGTGAAAAACAAACTTTTATTGCATGAAGCCACTGAGATTTCAGGGCTTCTCTGTGGCAGCAGTTAGCATTAATTAACCTGACTGACGCAGCTCTGCAACAAAGTAAGTTGAAATGCCCAAATGGTTTGGGCAAGGGACACATCTGCACATTTTGCCAGCATTTCACACATCAAATTAGAGAACAGAGGCTGCTGCATAGAGAATTTAAATTCAATGCTCAATTATTTTCAAGAGATCATTTTTATAGTGTGAAATTTGCACAGTGGCCATGATGGTCTCTTATGCTGCTGCTTAGGATGTCTTAGTTCTGCATGCGGTCATCTTTTCTAGGCTGATAGTTCCCAAAGAGCTGATATTATGTGATTAGTTTCCATTTGTAGCATGACCTAATAAAATGCTCTGGCAGCATGTAGTTGATGCCAAATACATGTTTTATGAATGAATGAATGAGTGAGTTTTAAACATCTATCTGATATTTAAAATATCTATCTGATTTCCAGAAATATAAATGACAATTTACTAGCTTGTTGTCTCATAAGACAGATAGACACGTCTTCCTGAGGGTATGCCGTTCACTGAGAAGAGAGAAGGATGTATATCAGAAGTTTTGAGTCTAAAATCTCACCTCTACAGTGCCAGGTTCAAGACATTCTGCTAGATTTCTAGCCTCTTTCAGCCCATTCCCTATTCCCCACAAGTCTAGAAAATAAGGTGACGTTTCATTGCATAGTGAAAATTAATGAAAATACAATACTTGATATCTCATTAGACAAAATAAAGGGCTTTCTCAACAAATGTTAATTACCACTTCTGCTCTGGGAAATCACAACTTCACCTACGGAGAAAAAAATCCTCCAGTTCAGATGACTTATGATATATGACCACAAGGTGACAGCATTGAGTCAATGCCATCTATTTTTCTGGCATAAAGGAGGAAAGAGTGTGAATTCTGAAACTCTAAAAATGTATATTATCCAGTGTGAACACACAACAGATAGTTGCCGAAAGCTATAAGATACGGGTGTTATGATTTCAGGGGCAATGTGCTGTGTCTTCTCATTTTTATTGCTAAGTCTTAGGAAATAATTTGCGTTGACACATTGTTGTGAATATTACTATCATTATTATGCAATGGAAATGGGGAAGATTTTGTTATCCTCACCTAGAGAAGTTTTATCAAAGGATGATCAGGCTGGTTCTTTTTCTGGGGAGAATTTAAATTTTTCTAGTGAAGAGGAAAGACTCTTCCCATAAAGATTGATTCCTGAACAGTATGACAGTTTGGAAAGCAGAGCAATCTCAAAGGTGCAGATACAGCTCCCAAAGACTGGCCATCGTTTTTTCTAAGTTTTGGAGCTTCCCAAGAATAGACCTTCCTTTTGCCCCTCAGAAACTCTCTACCCTAAAATTCAACTCTTCTCCTAAGAGAATTTCAGTCTCTTCTAGACTCCGTTGCCCTTCCTGCTGGGATCCTGCCGCCCCTCACTTTGCCCTTTGGTCTTGGTTGACAGTCATTTTGTTCTTGCTGTTTTTCTGCTGTGTGAGCTTGTGAGGGCACCAGATTCCTGCGCACTGAGGAAAGAATGGAGAGACACTTCATGTCTTAAAAAAAAAAAAAAAAAAAACTAAACTAAAATAGTGCAAATATTTAGGAAAGCATGGAATACAACAACACCTGTGTACTCACCACCTAAATTTAACAAATGCTATCATTTCATCGTATTTCAGCTCTTAGAAAAACAACAACAAATCATTACAGACAGCAAAAGTCTCCACCTACAATCTGATTTTCTCTTTCCATCACCAGAGATAATGATTACCCTGGTATTTTGCAGTTTATGTTTTAATTACTTGACTACTTATTTGTGTGTAATGGCTATGGAGGAAATTCTGAATTGTGTGCACACTTTCTCTGCTTTAGAAATGCAGATAATGAGATGGGCAGGGACAGAATCATCCTGTGCTCACTTACCCCTCTCTTCCGGTTTCTAGAGACCCACACCACTTTCCATCTGCTGGTCTTTCTTTCATGTTCTCACTTCTCAGAATGCTGGTATTAAAATAGCATCCATTTAAACTCAAAGGGCATGGGGTTGGAATCTCAGCTCTGCTATAAATGAGCTGGAAGACCATGGGCAAATGACATCATTTATCTGAGCTATATCAGGTTATCAAGGTAAAATGTATAAAATAATACCATTTCCATGGGGATCATTAATTTACTCTAATTACATATTGTAGCTTTTCATCAAGATTGAAAATTGCACATTTCTAGTGCTTGGCACTAGAACTGCAAACACAAATCAAACAGCATATCCAGGAAAATAAATCTTATGTTTGAGAAGAAAACAAGTGCATTAACAACAATTATTATCCAATGTGATTAGTATGACAAGACAGGTGTTTATGAACTGCTATGGGAGCCCAGGAAGGGAAAATGTCAGTTCCTGACTTGGAGATCAAAGGGAGTTTTGTTCTTGTTGTTTGTTCATTTGTTTTTCCACATTTTCTTTCTTTTTTCCCCCTAAGATGATAATTTGAGTTGTGCTATATACATATGATGGGGAAGAAAAAGGAAATTCACATTTATTGACATTTTTGAAGTTACAAGTACCAATCATATCTGAATTTACTTTCTTTTGCATCTGTCCATTTATATTGTTTTATTTCTTTAGCATTTACACCATGCCTGACATTTAAAAAAATGATATTTTGACCATATTTTCCAGATTAAAAAGTTGAGATTCAGAGAAGAATCACAAGGCATTCATGGTCACATGGTAATTAACAACTACCAGCAGGTCCCCACATCCTCTCCTGGCCCCCATGGTGGGGGGCTGAAGGCATAACAACTTCCATTCGTTCTCTTCTGAATCAATATTATTTGGGGAAATCTCTTCCAAGTCAAAATTGGCCTTTTCTTCTTTTTGTTTTTGTTTTGCTGTTGTTGTTTTGAAACAGGGTCTCACTCTGTCACCCAGGCTGGAGTGTGGTGGCGCCATCTCAGCTCACTGAAATCTCTGCCTCCCCAGCTCAAGTGATTCTTGTGCCTCAGCCTCCCACATAGCCAGGACTACAGTTATGTGCCACCATGCCCAGCAGCTAATTCTTGTATTTTAAGTAAAGACAGGGTTCTACCACATTGGCCAGGCTGGTCTAGAACTCCTGGCCTCAAGTGAACTGTCTGCCTTGACCTCCCAAAGTTCTGAGTTTATAGGTGTGAGCCACTGTGCTAAGCTGGTCCTGCTTTAGCGGCAATTTTTGCCAGCATTTGACAAAGTGACTTTTTCCCTCCTCCTCCAAGCTCTCAGCTACTCTAGGAGCCTACCCTCTCCTGTGCCTCTCTGAGACCCACACCTTGCAGGATTCTCTTAGCTTCCTCACAGGACTGTAATTTTCATAATTTACTTTTAATTTATTGCTACTTTTATTTTACTTACTTTTATCACAGGTTCTCATGGCTATTCTCAGTTTCAACCCCAACCTACATGCCAAACACTCCTTACTCAACTCTCTGGTTTTCACCATTGAGTTTTACTGGAGAGTTTCTGCATCAGAGATGCTTTACCTAGACCTTACATAGTCTCAATCTTATATCATATCACCATATTCCTTCATAACACTAGTTATGATATTAAATTATACAATTTCATGTGGTTATTTGTTTAGAATTTTTCCTCTTCAAACTCTAGGTTCTAGGAAGATAGACTTATATCTGTGTAGTTTAAAATTGTATATTCATTGTTTAGCATGACAATGTACATAGTAAGCACTAAATAAACACTTGCTGAAAAAAAAACACAAGTCTGGGTGCGATGGCTGACCCCAGTAATCCCAGCACTTTGGGACTCTGAGGAAGGCGGATCTCCTGAGGCTAGGAGTTCAATACCTGTCTGGCCAACATGGTAAAACCCTATCTCTACTGGAAATACAAAAATTATTTTCTGGGCATGGTGGTGGGCACCTGTAATCCCAGCTACTCAGGAGGCTGAGGCAGGAGAATCGTTTGTACCTGGGAGGTGGAGGTTGCAGTGAGCCAAGATTGTACAAATTACAATCTAGTCTGGACAACAAGAGCGAAACTCTGTCTCAAACAAACAAACAAACACCCACAAAATCAAATTCAAAGATATTTATCTTTCATTTGTAACATATCACCTTTGTGAACTCTAAGCCTATACATCTGACTCATTACATTAATATCCAATAGGCAGGACAGACACAGGAGGAGTGTTTGCATCTAAACACATTTTCCTTGTATTTTCTAAGTGGCAAAATGGCTTTGGGTTCCCACTGTCCAAATGGACACTTATCAGACTCAGTTTCTCACTCATCAGATGCTTTCTCTCTTTCTCCATTCAAATAATCACCACTCATTGTGACTACCCTACTAAGTATTTTGCAAATCTACCTCTCCTTCGCATCATGTGATTATGGACCTGCTTCAAATCTCATCTTCTCCTGTCAGTATCACTTTCAACTGCCTTATTGAAAGCTACCCTTGGTAGTCTGGTTTTCCAAACCTCCTACATTTTCAAACCACCTCAGAATTTCTTCTGCTGTGTTCATCATATATCTACAGCAACTCCGTTATTATTCATGTAGTAAAAAAATAGACTGATCTTTTCAAACGTAGCTAAAATTTTGCTAAACAATAATACAAATGAAAACATCAGTTTCATACGAAATCATAATTTTTCCAGTATACTAGTGTATAATTATTAATATTAAAAATATTAATTTAAATGCCACCTCAAATCTCATCATGTCACACATCCTATGTCACACAACCCTTCCCATACTGACTTGGTCCTTACCGTGTACTGTCATGCTAGAAGGGCTTCCTCTACCTTATTTAATTGAACATTCCATTTCTTTTCTAATTGAGTCATTGTAGTAAATACTGTGGTAAGTATCATGATGTCTATTTTGCAGAAGAGAAAACTGGAGATTAGGGAAGTGACGAGATAAGTCATCTCTAGACAACAGAGCCCACCTTTACCCAGGGCTCTTACACCCGTAACCAGGCTCTGTTGTCAGCCTTGTTCCCTTCAATCTTGATCACTTGAATTCCTTGTTTCATACCCTTCAATGTCGCCCCATTGCTGACAGGAAAAGCCCACACAACTTAGCAGAGTACATCAGATTCCACTGGAGTGGTGTCTTTCTACCTATTACATCTTGTCTTTCAACACACATCAACTAGTGCTCTGTGCTCCACGATCTCTGACCAGCTGTTTGGAGTGTATGCCTGTGGCTTCTCAGTGTCTGCTGATGCTGTCTCCTAAGGTCAAAAGGCTTCTTTCGCTGCTGCTCTACCTCTTCCTACTTGTCTTACATCTTCTCCTCCTTTGCAACTTCCCTTACTTTACAAGGCCCTTCTTGATATCTCCTACTCCCCATCTGCGGAATGACTTAGTTGACTCTCTTCTGCAATCCTAACATTGTGTGTATGTTTCTACTGCAGACCTCACCACATCATATTACAACTGCTGTGCTTCCATCTCCTTCTTGTAAGGTGATATCCTTTGCAGAGAAGACCTGGGTGTCCTTTGTCTGTGTATCCAGGAAACCTAGCGCTGTACCAGGTTCAAGAGTCATCATTAAATAACATGAACTGATTCTATTTAATGAGAACATTGGTGAGAATAGGAACTTATCACCATATTTGTATTAGTTTCCCACAAGAGACATAAGTATTTGTTGAAAGAAACTATTTAAAAATTTTCTGCATTTGGAACATTATTTTGCTATTCTGGCCTAATTTAAAACTAGATTATTTTGCGAAGGAATCTAGTTGGTTTTCAAGGACAATATTAAATCACTTTATTTTAAAGTGATTATATTAAATCACTTTATTTCAAGGACAATTTTAAATCACGTTTTTATGTAGAAAGTGGAATTCTGTAGGCCTCTGCTATTTGTTCCTTAAATAGTCTAACTCTTCAACTTTCTGAGAGGCACATTGCCCATTTCTGTTGATGAAGATATTGCAGAGGCAAAGCACCTTCCCAAATTCTGACTGTTCAGCTCTTGGATTTGCACCGTCTTCAGTAACTCTTTTTAATTAGCCCCTTGATAGTTTTCCGTCTTTCCAAAAATATTGTTTTGCTGCAGGGCGACAAGGACAATCTCTTTTCTCTGAGAGATAATCCTAGATTTCCACTGCTGAGTCAGATAAAAGTAGTAACATATTTCAGAGGGTGCTTTTTATCTAAACGTGTGTGCTGAACCATCTTTGCAGATCTCTGCACAGTGAATAGAGTTCATTAGAAGCCTATGCAAATGACATGTTTCTACTTCATAGTCGATTTTGAATTACAGTATTTTTGCAATCATTTTGATCATCATTTAATTCCCTCCCTTCCTTTCAGTAGATTTGCCTTTTATCTACTGGATGAAACATCACCAGACCCAAAGACTTAGCAAATGTCTGTTCTGCTCTGGTCTTCTCTTATACCATTCACTCTACCTTGGTCAACCGTTTTCTTCTGAATGGAGGAATGAAGGCCTCATGTTATTTCTATTGCTATGAAAAATTCCTGGAACTGAGCTTGATATGTAAATTCCTCTGCTGAGAAGCAAGATCCTTAAGGACACAGCATACGGCTGTCTCATAATTGTCTTATAAGTTCTTGGGTGTGTATTAGTCCATTATTGCATTGCTGCCAACAAGTACCTGAGACTGGGTGATTAATAGAGAAAAGAGGTTTAACTGGCTCATGGTTCCACAGGCCAACAGGAAGCATGATGCTGGCATCTTCTCAGCTTCTGGGGAGGTGTCAGGAAACTTAAAATCATGGTAAAAGGTGAAGAGGGGGCAGATACTTCACATGGTCAAAACAGGAGCAAGAGAGAGAGATGGGGGAGGTGCTATATGCTTTAATACCACCAGATCTCATGAGAACTCACTTCTATTGTGACAACAGTACCAAGAGGATAGTGCTAAACCATTCATGAGAAACCTGTCCCCATGACTCAATAACCTCCCACCAGGCCCCACTTCCAAAATTAGGGATTGCAATTGAACATGAGATTTTGGTGGGGACATAGATCCAAACCATGTCAAGATGCTATTTAAGTATTTGTTGAGATGAGTGAAAACAAAGTGTTTGATTTCTTTGTCTCCTGGTTTTCCTGGCCTGACAAAGAGAGCTTCTGAGATCTGAGGTGAGTGCTGCTGTCTTCCTCTCTTCTCACTCCTCAACTGGCATCTGAGAAACTTGGAGCCCATGCAGGGCTGCTTGAGCTGCACTCCCAAGCCCACACTGCCCACATCCAACCCTGCTATGTTTTCTGAGCGTGACTTTTGTTACTCATACCCTAACACTTGACTACTAAGCAATAGGGTCTTTGAGGGCTGGGAAGAAGGTGGATCCTCTTATTCAAAGTTATCTTTTTGACATCTTGTATAGCATACGGCACAGAGAAGGTGCCAAGCCCAAATTGATTAGATGAATGAGGATACATTAAGGGATCTATATCCTTCCATCTGCTCCCAAACCCAGATTTATGCTCTGCAGTTCAGTTCTAATATAGTTTTTTGTGGAAGGCTTCCAAGATCGTTTTCCTACCTCTTGGATATGGTCCCACTCTTTTGTAATCCCCTAATGTCTTCACAGACACATAAAGATATTTCTTTTTTACACCATGTTGCAATTCTCTCTTATTGATCTCTGTTGCTTTCCTAAATAATTATGGGCTCCATGAAGGTGATTGTTTTAAAGGAGTGTTCCTAGTTTTCCTGACTCTTGGGGCTCTACTGGCAGTAGACACTGAAAATATATTTGTTGTATAAATAAGCAAGAAAGAAATATGTAATGTTTTGCAGCATTATTATATCATTTGAAAGTGGGAAGTTATTCCCAATAACAAGCATTAGTTTAAATGCCACTAGCTATCTGGTGAGGTGCAAGTGAGAAAAAAAGAACAGCATGAGCAAAGAAACAAATTATAAGAGTTACCAGTCCTTGAGGTCTAGAAAATGCCTTTGAAAAGCATCTACTGATTCCCAGAAACCTGTTAACACTTAGGTAACAGACAATTGACAATGTGCAGACAAAGACAGCAAGGAAAACGAAGCTTCTTAAATATATTCAAAGCCAAATGTTTTGGGTAGGGATATTGGGCAAGTAATTCCTCGGGAGAGATGACCACTACTGATAAATGGTGTTTGCATGAGAGATTGAATAACAATCTCACACCAGTCAGACTGGCTATTACTAACAAATGGCCTTTATATAAGCATTGGCTAAGGTCAATTGTTGGTGAAGTGTTGTTGGCAAATGTCAACTTTTCTATGAGATATTAGACTTATGAACATCCACAAATGGAATAGGCCTAAGTGACCATGTTCTAACCAGTCAATTTAAAAAGATAAGAGCTTTTGCTTGTCATTAGTCTTTGTATTAGTTAAGGTTCTCTAGAGGCACAGAACTAATAGGATAAATATATCCTAACCATCCTAACCAAATCAATGACCAGAACATACGTTTTTTGACTGTATGATTCTATTGTTATCATTGTTTGCTTTTTAGCCATTTATCAAATACATTTTCAATGCAATTCTCAGTCAAGATGCTTTCTCATTTACCATTTCTAACTTAGTAAAATCTATCCCACAGCCCATTCTTATTCTTCAATTCTCAGTTTAAATATCTATCAGTCATGACAGCTATTGCACTATGGTTAAAACGAATTTAAGTGACTTAAAGTAGGAAAGGCTTACTTTTTTGCTTCTACTCCATGCCTGTTGAAGGGCATCTCAGGTCTCTGTTCTAAGTGCCCTTGCTCCAATGCCTAGCTTTATAAAGTACCTGTGATCCAGAAGATGCCTTGTCCGTATGTGGAGGGAAGGAGAGCACTAAAGCTCTCCAATCCTATCATTCAGTTCTATGAGTGGAAGTCACTCACATCACATCCACTCACGTCCTGTAGCTGGAAATAATGGCATGGCCCCACATAACAATGAAGGGGCCAGGAAGAAGGACTCCACTATTTGCCTAGAAGATGAAGAACCAGAAATTGCTCAGTGAATATCCCTGGGGACCTTCACAATGACTTCCCCAGAACATATTCAGAGCAACCTCCTCCTAATCCTCACCAATGAATGCGTACCTTCACTTGAGGCCATGGCTCCTGGAATCACACTTTCTGCCAGGTCCTGGTAAAGGCTCCTCCCCTTCCTGCTGCTGCCAGTCCTTGGCTGCTTTCTTATCTGGAGTTGATTTTCCTAACCTTGCATGATCTCGGCTCACTACAACCTCTGCTTCCTGGGTTCAAGAGATTCTCCTGCCTCAGCCTCCCAAGTAGCTGGTACTGCAGGCTTGTGCTACCATTCCTGGCTAATTTTTATATTTTTAGTAGAGATGGGGTTTCACCATGTTGGCCAGGATGGTCTCAAACTCCTGTCCTCACGTGATCTGCTCACTTTGGCCTCCCAAAATGCTGGGATTACAGACATAAGCCACTGTGCCCAGGTGATAGTCTCTTCATTAGGCCCTCTTTAGTTACAACCTTAAGTGCTATTCTTTCTTCTTTGAACCCTAGTGTCACCAAATCAGAAAGCTCAGATCTCGGCTTAGATCCCTTCCATCAAAAGGGAATTGATCATTCTCTCCATATGAAAACCTCCACTCTCTTTCTGACATGCTACCCCATGTTTTCTGCCTGTTCTGCTCTCCCATGAAGGTTCTGTCTAAAGTTACAAATAATCTCCATACACAAAGTATATGGATAAAATTATGTTTTTATCTCATTCCAATTCTCTTTTCACTTGCACAGATAAGAGCAGAGCAGATCAACCCATGTACTGCCTGGAAGCCGATGCCCAAGAAAGGACATAGTTACTAGGCTTTCTTTAGTCTAGAGACTGTTTGGATTATGGTAGGTTTGGACCTACCACTGTGGAGGAGAGTAGGTGGCATCACACTCTCAAAACCACCACTTACACTTTTCCTTGTCTTGGCCATCTTCATATATTGATAGAAATTTGGAGATGATGATTGACATGCTGGGTTTTTATTGCCTTGAAGAAGTTCCTACTGCAAATGTTGGCAGCTATTCTTAATATGCATAAGTCCTATATATATCTTTGTCCTTATATTTGGTTTCTAATTCCTGATTTGGAGACAATAGAACAATTTACTGAATATATGCTTATATCTTTTCATCAGATTGTCTATTGCAGTATAAAAATTACTCAAAATTTAGTGTCTTGGAGAAATAGATATTGTATTACACCTTATGATTTTATGGTTCAGAAATTTGAGCAACACAGGCTGGAGTTGGCTTGCATAGCTCACAAGAGCCAATTCTTAAATATTCAAGAAATTTGTGAGCATTATAGCTAAACCTTCAATAGCATAAAACCAGCCATGGCCGGGCATGGTGGCTCACGACCATAATCCCAGCACTTTTGGAGGCTGAGCCTGGAAGATCGCACGGTCAGGTGATCGAGACCATCCTGGCTAACATGGTGAAACTCTGTCTCTATGTAAAAAAAAAAAAAATACAAAAAATTAGCTGGGTATGGTGGTGCGCACCTGTAGTTGCAGCTACTCAGGAAGCTGAGGCAGGAAAATTGCTTGAACCCAGGAGGCGGAGGCTGTAAATATTGAACTCATTTTTTTTTCCTTCAAGGGGATGTTTACCAGCATACCACTTCTTTTGTTCAACATCTTATTGACCGTGGTAACTCAGGAATATTCAGCTGGCAGAAGGACAGGTCTGGAGGTTCGAAAAAGGCTTTGCTCCCATGTCTGGCATGTCTGGCACATTGGAGGAGACGGCTAGAAAACTCAGCTAAGACTGTCTATCAGAACACCTTTGCTCCCATGTCTGGCATGTCTGGCACGTTGGAGAAGACGGCTAGAAAACTCAGCTAAGACTGTCCATCAGAACACCTATACATGGCATCTCCAGCATTGTGGTTTCAGGGTTGCCACATTTTTTTTTTGAGGCAGAATTTTACTCCTTTTTGCCCATGCTAGACTCAGCTCACTGCAACCTCCACCTCCTGGGTTCAAGCAATTCTCTTGCTTCAGACTCCAGAGTTGCTGGGATTACGGGCATGTGCTACTACCACTAGCTACTTTTGTATTTTTAGTACTGTAGGGGTTTCATAATGTTGGCCAGGCTGGTCTCAAACTCCTCACTTCAGGTGACCCACCGGCCTCGGCCTCCCAAAGTGCTGGGATTACAGGCGTGAGCCACCACACCCAGCCGTCAGACTTTTCATTTGGTCACTCAAAGCTTTTGGAGCAAGTGATGCAAGAGCCCAGGCAGAAGCTACAAGGCTTTTTATGACTTAGCTTCACTGGCCACATGAAGTTGTCAAGCAAGTCCCTGTACATAGTCTAGATTCAAAAGAATTAGACTCTGTTTCTCAATGAAAGGAGTAGCAAAGAATTAGAAGTACCATTTGACCTAGCAATCCCATTACTGGGTGTATACCCAAAGGATTATAAATCATTCTGTTTTAAAGACACATGCACAAGTATGTTCATTGAGGCACTGTTTACAATAGCAAAGACGTGGAACCAACCCAAGTGCCCATCAGTGATAGACTGGATAAAGAAAATGTGGCACGTATACACCATGGAATACTACGCAGCCATAATAAAGGATGAGTTTATGTCCTTTGCAGGGACATGGATGAATCTGGAAACCATCATTCTCAGCAAACTGATGCAAGAAGAGAAAACGAAACACTGCATGTTCTCACTCATAAGTGAGTGTTGAACAATGAGAACACATGGCCACACCCGGGTCTGTTGGGGGGTGGGGGGCTAAGGGAGGGACAGCATGGAATGGGGAGATTGGGGAGGGATAACATTAGAAGAAATACCTAATGTAGGTGATGGGGGGATAGATGCAGTAAACCACCATGGCTTGTGTATACCTATGTAACAATCCTGCAAGATCTGCACATGTACCCCAGAACTTAAAGTATAACAATAAAATAAAAGAATTAGTGACTATCTTAAGTCTGTTTCACACACACACACACACACACACACTGAATATAATCGCCTTATTCATATCTCAGCCTCAGTATTTCACAGGCATCTCTAATTCATCATGTTTAGAATTGAATACATAGTCTTTCCCCCTGTGTTAGAATAATTCCTTCTAGTTGCTGTAACATGCAAACCCTGAAAAGTTAAGTACTCGTGCTGTCTTAGGTCAAGGTGATCATGGGAGGGCCAGCCTCCATGGAGACATTCAGGGACCCAGGCTATTTCAGTGCTATACCTCTTCCATATTTCACAGGAGGCTTTAAGCTTCAGGTTTCTTTTAGTGGGATGGCAGAAAGAGAAAAGGGGACATCACTTGGGATTTCTTTAGAGATGAGGCCCTTTAACCCCACATGTATAGCCAACTTTACCTTCTCCCCAGGGGCAATGACTGAAAGTTCCACTTAAACAATGCACCCATTCCAAAGCCCAGGTCTATAAGTAATACATGGCCTTTTCCATCAGACTAGATACTGTTCCTTGCAGTTCAGTGACTCCTGAATGAAAATGTAAGTTATTTTTCTCTCCAAGTCCCCACTGCCAGCCATCATAGAATGATGCAGGGAAACTGCAATAAAACTTGCATTTGCTCAAAGGAGAAGGAAGGAAGACATGTCAGCTCCTGGGCCCTAGTAATTCTAGTTCTTGCCGAATTAAAACTCTGAAAGTTTTCTACCTTAAGGGGAATGAGAAGTTCCTCCTTGTGTTTTTACTCTGCTCTCATATAGAAAGTCTTCTGCTCATTGATGTCTATGGACACCAGTTCCACCTTCTGTAGAGTTCATTTGTACTACAATTTCCCTTGACTACATCTGAAGAGGAATGAGGAATATTTTCTTCCTGAGAACTTCACAGCTTTTTTAGCCTGATTCGGCTCATGGAAGATAGGTGATTGCAGAATTATTTTGAGTCTTGAAGATACTTTTTTTTCCTTTTATTATTATTTTTATTCTATTTTTATTTTATTCTGGGCAAAACAATTTCCTCACAGCTTTTATTTTTTCAGTCAGTGTAATGTGGCAGTTGCCATACCCAAAGTTCTCTCCAAAGTCATGATTCTCTAGTCTGATTTATGCCTTTGCTTCTTTGCTGTGAGGTTCCCTTCTTTCTCTAGCAAAGGGTAGCTAATATCTTGAGGCATTCTGAAATACAATACATAAGAAGGCCACATCCTTCTTGTGATCTTTGCCACCGGAATGAGTGCTTTTGTAAAACTAAGAAGTTTGAACCCAGGAGGTGGAGATTGCAGTGAGCCAAGATCGCGCCACTGCACTACAGCCTGGGTGACAGTGCAAGACTACATCTCAAAAAAAAAAAAAAATTCTTTTGAGTCTTTCACATAAAGCCTTTAAAAATTTTTATCTTTTACACTTGGGGCCTATTAATAGTTGGCTTTTTCAACTTTGTGCTACTCTGAATATTTGGACTTAGACATTTCCTTTGTTTTCTGCTTACCAACCGGCTAATTCTTTCACCTTTTTTTTTTCCTTACATTTAATCTTTGCCAAGTACAGCCAATAACAATTTGTACAGAGTGAGAAAATCTGTTTATATCCACTTTTTAAGATCACAGCATATCTTGCCTTCCAAATATCATGACAATTTTCCCAGATGATTTGCTATGGTAAAGCATGGATCTCTAGACATTCAGCCAGCTATATCTTTCTTGTCATTTGTGATCAACTACAAAGGAAATGACATTAGCTACATTGATGAGTTTCTACTGTTGTTAGTTTTGTTTTGTTTTCACAATAAGCTCCTATTTCTAATTTAGTTGGGGCAGGCTACCTTCTACTGGAAACAATACCATACCTTACAGGCTTAATACAGCAGAGAACTTTTCCTCACTCACCTTATGATCTAGTGCATGCTGGGTGATTCTCTTTTCAGCAGTGATTCAGAATCCTAAGCTTCTTCTATTTGGTAGGTCCCGTGTCACCCTGGAGTCTTCCCACTTGGAAGCTAGGAAAAAAAAAAAAGCCTGGAAGTGCGTATGAGAGACTTTACAGGTAGGTTCGCGACATAGCACTCCCCATGTATGCCCACATTTAATTGGTTGGAACTCAGGCACACAGATCTGCAATTCAGTCTTCCTGGGGGCCTTGAAGGGAAAGTAAAAAAATTTGGTGACTATACAGCATTATCTCAATTACAGTTCCAAAACAGCTCCCTTTGTACATTTCATATATAATTGAATATTATCATTTAATTGGCCCCTGACACAGAAGCCAAAAAATAAGACTTCAGGCCAGGAGCAGTGGCTCAGGCCTGTAATCCCAGCACTTTGGGAGGCTGAGGTGGGCAGATCACCTGAGGTCAGGAGTTTAAGACCAGCCTGGCTAACATGATGATAATGTGTCTCTACTAAAAATACAAAAATTAGTTGGGTGTGGTGGCACATACCTGTAATTCCAGCTACTCAGGAGGCTGAGGCAGGAGAATGGCTTGAACCCAGGAGGCGGAGGTTGCAGTGAGCCAAGATTGTGTCACCACACTCCAGTCTGAGTCATAGTGAGAAACTCTGTCTCAAAAAATAAAATAAAATAAAATAAAATAAGACTTCCACATTCAATCATTCATGAAGTCCTAATCTTGATACCTCTTTCCACAATGTCTTTGTGTTCTACTGTGACAACCACTCTCTTAGTTCAGACACTCTTTTCACTCAGTGGAAACTTTTGCAGTCACCACCTACCTAGTCTGCCTACCTTCCACCACAACTTTGCCAATCTAAGGTACACTCTGCTGCTAGACTTATTTTAATGAAGTGAAAACAGTACCATCTTACTCCTCAGCTTTAAATCTTTCTGCCTATTACTCCCTATGATAGATAGGACATTTCTTAGAAACACAAAGCCCCTTAATGATCTGTTTGTATTTGTCCACCTAGTATTAACTTTTCCCTCTCTTTCCTCTCTACTCTTCATTCCAGCTAATGCCAACCACTATTTTTAATTAAACTTTGTTTTAAATTTTGAGATAATTATAGGTTCACATACAGTTATAAACAATAATACTCTAACTACTTTTAACTCATGAGATTTACTCTGCCTCTGCCTCCCCAACAATCCTCCAGAGACATCCTTCTACCTGACCATTACTTACAATTCTGATTCCTTCAATGGGAAGGAATCAATGAAGCAATGATTCCGTATTGCTGGATGCTGTCCTTGCCCTGCTTCCTCACTATGCATGTGTCTTTACCTTCTGCACAACTTGCAATATTGGTTTGCTGGTCAACGATGACTTGCTAGTCAACAGTGACTTGTTAGTCAACCCATCTTACTATAGCAGGGAATATTTCTTTTTCAACCTCATAACCCTTTGTAGAAGGCACACTCTTAGCCCACAGAAGGCACTCAGCAAAAGACTGTGGATTCCTGCTTGGCAGAATCCATAATGACTAAACATTCAGGCTCTGGATTTTGTCTAGTTGGTTTTTGTACAGTAAAGGATTAACCCAGCATGTCAGGGGTATTCGAACTCTGCACAATCCAAAGAAAAGACTGGCTCATGACCAGTTCCTGGGAGATAACTTCTAAACTCTCAGAAAATCCTGCCTGATAAGAAGATCTTTGCATGCTTGGGGACTTCTGCCACTCCAGTTTATGCTAACAATGCTATTTTAGGTGGGGAACTTGTGCTATGCTCTGTCACTTTGACATCTAGAGGGGCAGGAGAGTGAGGGACTATAGTCAGCTAAATGGGTATCTACACCTATATGACTAGTGTCTAATGGAAACCATGAACACCAAGGCGTAGGTGAGCTCCCGTGGTTGGCAGTACTCACATGTTGGCACACAATTTGGCTGGAAGAATTAGGCACTGTCTGTACTACTCCAGGGAGAGAGGACAATTGGAAGCTTGTACCTGGTCTCTCTTGAACTTTGTCACATTTGCTATTGCTGATTTTAATCACTACACTTTGTGACTCCTTGTAATCAGTTGATGACTTAAGGGTGGTCTTGAGGACTCAGCACAATGCTGAATCTGGTTTAAAAACGAATCTGACCATGGACAGATCACTCATATTTTTTGGTTGTTTTGTTTTTTGTTTTCTTATTTGAGACAGAGTTTTGCTCTTGTTGCCCAGGCTGGAGTGCAATGGCGTGACCTCAGCTCACTGCAACCTCCACCTCCTGAGTTCAAGAGATTCTCCTGCCTCAGACTCCGGAGTAGCTGGGATTACAGGCATGTGCCACCATGCCCAGCTAATTTTGTATTTTTATTAGAGAAGGGGTTTCTCCATGTTGGTCAGGCTGATTTTGAACTCCCGACCTCAGGTGATCCACCCTCCTCAGCCTCCCAAAGTGCTGGGATTACACGGGCACCAGGCATGAGCCACAGTGCCCGGGCTAGATTACTCTTATTTCTTTAGCTTTGTCATCAGATATGTGGAGATAATTAGGATAATACTACCTGAATGAGACCATGTGAGGCTTTAATATTGCATGTAAAACATTGGATTTTCATTAATGATCAATAATTACTACCTGTTTTTATGGTCATTATTACTATGTCATAAGCATTTCCATATTATAACAAATTTGTATAGTCTTTACAAATATCATTGAAAAATATCTGCTTACTATTTCATTAAAAGATAACTCTACAGTTTGTCTAGCCACTCCTATTTTTGAACATCTAGGTCTTACCTAATTATTTCCTCAGTCATAAATGACATGGTGCTAGAAATACACATTGTGATTTCTATATTTAGGATTATTTCCATAAGACACATACCAGAGATGAAACTTTTGAGTCTAAAATATTAAGCATTTTTAAATTTCTTGACGCATATTGACAGATTGCTTTGCAAATGTCAGTGCTATTTTTCACTTTTAAAAGCAAAGTAAAATTTTATTCATTTTCTTAGACTCATGAGGGCATAGAAAAAAAATGATTTTTTTGGATCAAATATCTCTGAGTAATATATCATCTTAATGCGACCATAAATTTTCTAAGAACAAATTGAAAAAAATAATTTTTGCCTCCCCTGGTTCTGAAGATGGGAGGGTCACATTTGCACATATTGAAATTAAGTATATTCTCTATCCACTCATTTATGCATAAAGTAAGAATCCGCTGAATAAATACATCATAATGTGAAAAAAATAACTTCTATTATCAAATCTGACTCTATTAGAGAGGATTAAGAGGGAAGAAAAACATTTTTACCTTGGTTCTAGAGAAGGAATTAATTCATTAGGCAGAGTTATGCTAATCACATTCATTCGTAATATGATAGTCTTGTTATTAATGTTTGCACGAATCTGAGACAGAAAATGAATATTTTTCCAGAGGTGAATTTTAATTTTGGCTTCTCCAAATGTATCACTGCCAGTATTGCATTTTCACCTTTCCTACACACCTCTTAGAGGAAAATGGAGGTGACAGGCCGAATAAAATGTACAGCAACACACTCAACTTTTATCCTTTCATCTTTCTATTGGAACTTTCTTAATGTTTCAGCTCTAGTTGATTACTGCCACATAGCAATGCCATACAAATTTTTTCTTAACTCCAACTGGTAGAGAAAACTGGAATGTCCTGAGGTTATAAAATGACATCCTGGTCATCTATGGATGTTTTCAAAGACTGAAGACTTTGGAGCATCAATTTGCTCTTTCCTTTACCAGTTAGCAGCAAAGAAACTGAAGGAAGCATACTGAGGATGAGAGCATCTCAGGTGCTGGACAGACGCTCCAGCTACCAAATAGATACAAAAGCTGGCGGCTGCATCCTACCTAACTCACCAAACTTACCACCACTTTTTCCTTTAACCTAACCCTGTCTCTTGGAGTATTAAATGCTGCCCCAGAGCCCATGTTCAGATTGTTCCTGGTTCCTGTGTTGTCTTCCTCACATCTTTGTACAGCCATGCTCCAAATATCCCTCCAGATTCTGCTGCAAAGCAGCTCTGGGAATTTTCATTTGCTGAATACATTTGGGCTTATGTTATAGTAATTCCTCTACAAGTTCTTTCTTATGCACTATCAAACTCTTAAGGAAATAAATTTTGTCTCATTGACTTTTATATTTTCAATAGAGACCCGCACATTGTAGTTAGTAAAGAAGAGCATGTTGAATAAATAGATGAGCATGAATGGATACTCAGACACATAAAGCCTATGGTGTAAATGTGCACCACAGTAGGAAAAAATATTCTGGCTTTAGGGACCATCATTCCTTTTTTAATTAAGAAAATATTTGTTGAACATCTACTTCGTCTCAAGCACAGCTCAAATCCTGGCTTTTCTAATAAGCTGTGTAACTGTGAACAAATTACTTAACTTATCTGAATGTCAGTATACTCATTCATAAAGTGGAAATTCAGTCTTTAAGTCACAGGGTTTTCATTAGCACTTAATGAGAAAAATTACAGAAAGCTTCGTCAGTACAGTATTTGCTTAAAATTTGATATATTCCTTCTTCCTTGCTCTTCTATTTGACATTTTGTTTTCAAATAAAACAAAACAAACAAAAAACTATTTCTCAAAAGTAGCCTCTAGTTTCATCTTGTCTTCTAGTATAGATAAGGATTATTTCTAGTACTAGAATATGTAATGACATACAGGGTAGGTATAAGGAATATATCATGATTATTTCTAATTCTAGAATCTATAACGATATACAGCATTTATATAAGGAATATAAAAGATGATTTCTAATTCTAGAATATGTAATAATATACAGAGTATATATAAGGAATATATATTGATTGTTTCTAATACTAGAATATGTAATGATATACAAAGTATACATAAGGAATATATAATGATTATTTATAATACTAGAATATGTAATGATATAGAGTGCCCTCACATTTCTATGGCATACCATGTCCCAATCTTGTGAGTAGGAAGGGCTTAATACTATTTTTCACAATTTGGAAACTGAGGCTCAGCGAAGTCAGGTGACTTCCTCATGGCTATGCAGGCAGGAAGCACCAGAGCCAGAAGGCAGATCCCCTTCTCCTGACACCCAGCAGAACACTTTCCAATCTCTGAAACTCTGTCCATAAAAAGTGCTCCTGCCTAAACATGCGTTTCAGCAGAGCCTTCTCTCATCAGACGCCTTCTCCCTGTTAGTTTCCCAGAGGGCTCAATTTCCAGCAGGCCTCTTCTTTTTTGAGTTTCTGGCCTCCAGTTCCTGGAATTCTGCAAGCAGTCTTGGTAAATATGTCATCGAGGCCATGTATCATAAATCCGTCAGTCTTCTCCATGTCTGTCATGATGCTGCAGGAACCCTGTGAGCACAGCCCAGGTAAATGCTGGTCAGCTGTAATGGGAAAGCAAATGAGCCTGCTTTCAATGAGCTGGAACCTTCTGCCTGAGTTAATGTTTCAGTGAATTTGTTTGCTTCCTGCAGCTGGCTAAGCAGTTTTGGTAACTGCAACAACACTTTTCACGGACTTGTTTTTACCCCTCATCAGATTTTTCACACAGCCGTTCAGTTCTACAATTTCCATGCTGGAAGCATTTTGTGATGAGCTTTAAACAGTGTGCCTGGACCACAGCTCTCAGAATGAGCACAGGATACCTGAAACACCTGCATGAAGAAAGGGAACTCAATACACCCTTCACACTTTTCTGAATTGGAGCTGTGTAATAACCTGTGCAGACTCCAGAAACATTTCTTTCTTTCTTTTTATATTCTTTTTTATTTCAATAGGTTTTTGGGGAATAGGTACTGTGTTTGGTTACAAGAATAACTTCTTTAGTGTTGATTTCTGAGATTTTGGTGCACCCATCACCTGAGCTATACCCAATGTGTAGTCTTTTATCCCTCATCCCCCTCCCATGCTTTTCCCCAAGGCTCCAAAGTCCATTGCATCCTTTGCATCCTCACAACTCAGCTCCCACTTGTAAGTGAGAACATACAATGTTTGGTTTTTCATTCCTGAGTTACTTTTTCATTCCTGAGTTACTTCACTTAGAATAAAGGTCTCCAATTCCACCCAGGTTGCTGCAAGTGTCATTATTTCCTTCCTTTTTTATGGCTGAATAGTCATGCATATTTCCTTACAGGATACAGTGTACTTACAGAACTCTGGCCTGGGAACCTGGGGAACTCAGTTTTAGTTCTTCTGATAGGCTATTACTAGGTAACCACAGACAATTAACTTAATCTACAAATCTCCATGGCCATATGACTCATTTGGGACAATGATTGCTTTTAAAAAGTAATACAGATTCTTCAGATTATTAAATTAGAATCTCCAAGGGATAAGCCTAGGACCCTGTATTTTTAACAAGTGATTCAGGTGATGCTTGCAATCGGATACATTTGGAAAATGCTGGCCTCCAGGATCTCTATGTCCACTGGAATCTCACACTTAACAATATATGGAAGTGCTTCTGCATAAGTGGTCTGTATTTCACTTGTTTCAGGTTACTTGGAGAGTTAGCTAAAAATGCAAATTCACAGGCTATCTTGAAGACATGATGAATCAGAATCCTTGGGAGTATATCTCACGTGCTTTTATAAAAGGTTCTTTACGTGAACTTTACACCAAAAATTGGAAACCACGAATAGAATTTCTTTTTACAGTGTATCATGTTTGGAAGTATCATCAATATCATAAGGCAATTGTGAGGATGTTAAGAAATAAAGTATTTGGCATAGTTTCTTCCATGGGTAAGTTCTCGATAAATGTTAGGAACACAATAAAGTGTTTTGTGTATTTCTTGGGCAGGAATTTCATCTTATACTTCTGATTTCCACATCAAGGTAGGAGGGAACATGATATCTGTTCAATTCATTCTTATTGATCAAAGCTGCTTTCCTATTTCAAAGTTTAGGCTGTCTTTTCTTTTTGGTTATTTCTTTTCATGATTGTTTTTGGGCTGGAAACATCTCAGGGAAATGAGAACTGCACCTTGACCAAAGCAGCTCTGGTCACTGAAATGTTTCATTTGGAGTTTCTTAAGCAGGGTTTTCTGACATAAATAGAGTGGGTATTATTAGTCTGGTTTCATATATGAAAATACAGATCTGAAAATGAAAGGTGACCTTGTGCAAATATATTTTGTTAGTTAAAATTAAAAACAACAACAACAACAACAACAAAGGACTAGAACTCAAATGCTCCATGTTTCATTAGAATCTTTTCCACTTCACTATACTGCTTTTCACAGATATCAGTACAGGACCACAAATAAATTCAGTTTTTTCTTTATAGATCTTCATCTCTCCTCTCTTTGTCTTTATTCTCTGTATTCACCATCAGAGATTCCATTTTTCCACATTGTTCTTATCTTCAGCTAACATGTGATAAATCAATCGCATCAAAGTGCTAGACACAAATGAAATTTGTCCTTTCAGTTGTGATTGCTTTTGTAAAAGAGCAACATAAATGGAAATTCCTTGATCCAAGCCATAATCATGGAAATTCAGATACCATGGCACCTGAAGAGATCAAAGAGAATCATGTGAAAATTCTTCCCTTCAAATCATAATTCTGAATGCACCTTCCTTCTCTGTAAATGTCTATGGCTGCTACTGACAACAGAATTATAAAGGTATCTTTTTTTGTAATATGGGATCCCCAATCTTATAAACTTTAATTTTATTATTTAGATAAAAGCACAGATTCCACAGATCATTGGATATCTTGAGAGTCATTTAAGACCCATGCTCCTTTCTAAGTACCAGTATGAGGATAATGTTGGGGAGCAGGCATTGGAGTTTACTAGAGTAGAGACCCCATTAAGAGATCAGGTCCAGCTCAGAAGCCAGTATCTTGATATCAGCCCTGACATCTTGCCTTGGGCCTGTAGACAGAGAGGTTCACCCAATGGCTGAATTTGTACAATTTCCTTCTAGTGTTTCTTAGGGTAGACTGTGATATGTTCACACGTCCTTTTCTGGGACAATGTTTCTATTTGGAATTTTGCAACATTTATTTAACTTATACTTTATATTTAACTACATAAATTTATAGCCATTCAATTATTTGTATCATTCTGATTAATTAAAATGGATTTCTTCATTATTTTGTATGAACTACTCTTAGTTATTTTCTCACTAAGAATAATAGTCATCACCTCTGTCTAGAGGGAGTACCCTCTTATCTGTCTTTCCTACTCTTCTTATTTGTGCTTCATTTGTTTTCTGGAAGTTGTCATCTCTGTTGTATAGAGTGATATACTAAAAACAAACCAAGTGTTAAACATACAAATGCAAATATTTTTGATATTAACATGTAAGAATATGGAGTCTTCCAGTGATCAGTGGTGTTTGAGTCAACCTCCTCCACACCATCATTGTACATTTATGTGTTCTCAAGGCTGTGCTGAGACAATATTATTTTACCTCTCATACTTCCTTCTTTGGGAACCTCTCATTTCAGACACAAATTCAGGCTACAACTGGCAGAAAAATTGCACCTTTTTTGTTAAAAACCAAAGTCAGTGATGGTTACATGAGCCCTCACTGCTGTTCCCAAGATGGAGTTAGAATCTTTGAATGTTCGAAAGGAGTGTTCTAAAGAAAATCAATATCAGCAGTGGTTGCATGAGCCCTCACTGCTGTTCCCAAGATGCAGTTAGAATCTTTGGATGCTCTAAAGGATGCCCTAGTGCTATGTCTTCATTCCCTGGTGGAGGATTTCTGCAAATTCAGATAGACTAGGCTGGAGATGTGGGCAGTAGAGCTTCCCTGAGCAGCCTCCTGGGAAGGTAACATTTTAGGAGATGAACTATCCCAGGTGCAAAAGCTGAGTCTTGAGACAATGCCTCAGTGTCACAGAGGGCATTATTTTGTATATCACAAAGGCCATGGCCATCTGGTAACTGGCATGTGCTGTTTCTGGTGGTAACTCTAATCAAAACATGTGTAAATCTTTTAAAATTTTCTAGCTGTGGTGATAAAACATATATTAAATGCTTTAGTCTGCTCTGGTTGCCATAACCAAATATCATAGACCGAGTGGCTTAAGCAACAGACATTTCTCACAGAGCAGTAGGCTGGGAAGTCTGAGATTAATAGGTGAGCAGATTCCTCACTTGTTAAGGACCCTCTTCCTGGCTTGCAGATGACTGCCTTTTCAATAGGCTCTTACTTGGCCTTTCCTGGATGTGTTTGTATGGAAAACACTGAGATTTCTCTCTTTTTCTCATTGTAGATGAGCACTAATCTCATCATGAGAGCCCCATTCTCATGATTTAATCTGAATCTAATTACCTTCCAAAGGCCTCACCTCTAAATACTCTCATATTGGGGATTATTGGGGCTTTGACATATGAATTTTGGGAAGACAAAAACATCTGATCCATAAAGTTGAATGAGAAACAAAATGATACTATACTCTTGTTACAGGAGAAATATTATACAATTTTAAAGACTTTGTGCCAGAAAGAAAAAATACTTCAAAGATATTTCCTTTGTTTTCTCAAAGATAAACAAGACAACGTTAACTCTGAAACAAAATTTAAAAATAAAATTAGAAGAAAAAACAAGAACACATTGAATTGAAGAAAACGGTGCCTGATAAGCAGACTGACTTGGAAAAGAACTGAATAAGTTAAATGGAGCTTAAAGATTAAAAACTGAAGAGTAGTTGGTGGGGAGTAGGGGAGAGACAGCAGGGGGTAGGGAAGTGGGGGAGGGTAGGGAGGGATAACCAGGGGAGAAATGCCAGATATAGTATGCACCTAAAGTAAAATAAATAAATTTAAAAAATGAATAGTAAAATTTTAATTGGTATTGGGAACAGCAAGTGTAAGAACTGATAATGCAGAAAATCAATCATCATTTTTGGATAACAAAGTTGACTGGAGAAAAACCGGTAAGAAGTTGAAAATCATGACTGAGAAGATGACAGATGTAGAAGACTAGCGATCAAGATGCAATCTACAGGCCAGGTGTGGTGGCTCACACCTGTAATCCTAGCAGTTTGAGAAACCAAGGTAGGCAGATAGTTTGAGCCTAGAAGTTCAACAACAACAACATGGCAAAACCCTATCTCTACAACAAATTGAAAAATTAGCTGGGCATGATGCTACACAACTGTAGTCCTTGCTACTTGGAAGGCTGAGGTGGAAGGATCTCTGGAGCCTGGCGAGGTAAAGGCTGCAGTGAGTCAAGACTGAGCCACTGCACTACAGTCTGGTTGGTGACAAAGTGAGATCTGTCTTAAAACAAACAAACAAAAAAGATGGAGGTTGAGAATAACAATTAAGATACAAGTAAAGAAAACTTTTTAAATCTCAGAATAAGGTTGATCAGGAATGTATTTATTATATATAATAATTTAGGGCTTTGATATATGAATTAAGGGAAAACAAAAACATTTGATGCATAAAGTTGAATGAGAAAAAAATGATACTATATTCTTGTTACAGGAGACATATTATACAATATTAAAGACTTTATACCAGAAATAAAAAAATACTTCAAACGTATTTCTCTTGTTTTCTCAAAGAAGAACAAGAAAATGTTAACTCTGAAACAAAATTTAAAAAAAAATTAGGAGAAAAAACAAAAACACATTGAATTGAAGAAAATGGTGCCTGATAAACAGACTGACTTAGAAAAGGAGTTGAATAAGTTAAAGGGAGCTGAATAAGTTTTATATATTTATTACACATAAATATATTCTTGACAGATATTTATTTATTGGTCAAGAATTTTTGCTGAATATCAGGAAAGAATTTAAAAAGCAAGCACCTAAACATTGTTAAATATTTCCAATATTTTAATATTAAAATTTTCCAACATATAGTACAATTGAAGGAACTTCACAGTGAACACCAAATACATATCACCTTGATTATATTATTAGCAAGAAAATTAATTGGAAGTTTCCAAACTTCAGGTCACTAGTAAGCAAACTAAAACCCAATGTAAGCAGTAAAACAGATTTAGAACTTTTACCAATTAGAAACTACCAACCAAACTCTCAACAGGGACTTTCCATTCTAAACAGTCAGGTATGTTTTCTTGTTCTTGCTTCCTCAAACATCTTACAAAAGTTTCCTCTTCCAGTAGTGCACTAAACTGCTTACTGTCTGTTCCCTCAAGATTCATGATTCACTGAACGCTCAAATAAACTTTTAAAAAATTTAAGCTGCCTCTATCCCCCAGGCATCTACATTAGATATTTTTCCTAATGTTATCTCTCCCTAATCCCCCCACCCTGTGCTCTCCCTCCCCTAGACCCCCCATCCCCTAGCAAACCACCATGGCATGTGTATACCTATGTAACAATCCTGCACGATCTGCACATTTATCCCAAAACTTAAAGTATAATAAAATAAAAATAAAAAAAAACAAAAAATTTAACCTGCCTAAGTTTATTGTTAACACTATAAATTGGTATTTTGTTTGTTTATTGAATATCTATTCATCTATTCTTCTCTCTGTCCATATGTCAATCTATCTTATTTTTGATACACTTCAAAGTAAATTGCAGATATTTGTGCACTCTTCACTAAATACTTCAGAATGTATATTATTAACTAGGGCTCAAATGTAGCATGTTTTTATCTTTAGATGTGCAGTTTAGGTTGAATATAATGGGCAAATCTTACTATACATTCACTGGGTTTTGACAAATGCACACACTTGTTTTTACCCTATGCTATACTTCCTTAATTGCTACCTTCATCCCCCTTCCCTGAGGCAATTACCATTCTGCTTTTTTCCAGACTACATTAGTTTCACCTGTTCTATAATTTTATAAATGGAATCAGAACATATGGACTTCATTGTGGGTGGCTTCTTTCATTCCCCAAATGTTCTGAGATCCCTCCTTGTGAGTGCTTGTATCAGTGTGTTTCTTTTTATTGCTGAGTGGCATTCTGTTGTTCTAATGTAGCAGGTTTTATCCAATTCCTTCACTTCAGTTTTTGTCTATGATGAACAAAGCTTCTATGAGCATTTGTGTAAAACTTTTGCTTGTGTGGTTGTGAAAATATGTTTATATACCTCTTGGGCAAATTCCTAGGAAAGGAATTAGTAAGGCATGGAGTAATTTTGTATTTGATTGTATGAAAACAAAAAATTTTCCCAAAGTGGTTATACAATTTCACATTCCCTCGAATGATGGATGATAGTTCGAGTTGCTTCTCATCTTTGCCAAATTGTGGTGTTATATCTTTTAAAATTTAGACATTTTGATACATATATAATGGTATCATATAGTGGTTTCATTTGAAGTTCACTTATGACTAATGATGATAAGCAGATTTTCATGTGTTCATTGGCCATTTAAGTATCTTCTTTAGCGGAGAGTTCATTAAAATATTTTGCCATTTTGAAAACCGAGTCATTAGACTTCTTAATATTGAGTTTTTGAGTTTCTTATAAATCATGTAAACCAGCCTTTAGTAAGATATATGTTTTGCAAATATTTTTTCCAAATCTGTCTTTATATTTATTTTTCTTAGTATATTGTGATGAGTAGATATTTTTAATTTTGATGAAACAAGATTTACATTTTTTCTTTAATGAATATTATTTTCTATGTCCTCATACATACCCTTTGCTTATACTAAATTGTGAAGATTGTTTCACGGTTCTCTGGGTGTACAGGCTGTGTAACCAAGGACTGCTACTGTGTAACGAAGGCTGCGTAATCTGCCTTTTGGCAGATAAATGTCTGCCAGAGAAGAGACCACTTCATAATTTGATGATACTGAGAACAGACAAAGCACACACCAGGATCAAGTGATATGGCATTTATTTACAGCAAGAGGGTAGACCGTGTGTGCACAAGATCCAGCCCCTGGCAATGCATTGGTTCCCCACGGCCAGGGGATCCACTCTGAAGCAGATGAGGTGGTATGGCTGCATGTACCCCGTTTCATGCTGCAGCAGAAGGGCTTCTCCCCCTCTGCCACCAGGATCTGAAATACGGAAATTGGCATTTGTGTTATTGCCAACAAGAAAGTGTTATTTCTTCCTTTCACTAGCTGAAAACTTGGGGCATGCTTAAAGGCCATGGACACATGTGCTTAAGCAGGACAAAGGATTATATATCAAGCATGGACTAGGGAAGGATGTTCCCTTATGAGAGACCTGCCTAGCATGGGTGATGAGGACCCTTTATCTACCAGTAAAATAATGTTACACACTCAAGACCACTTTTATGGGGCAATGCAGGGGGCAAGCACTTCATAAAACTGCCTTTCCCAACAGTCAATCCTCTAACCCATGCCTGGTCCCTGAAATAGCAGACAAAGCACATCCAGTCTGGGAGGAGAACTGTTTATACTGAATCTGGAGGCAGAGCTGGGTCAGATGGGGACCATGAACAAATCTTACAGATGCTGTGAACGAGATATTATTTTGCAGAGTCCCTGTGTCATTTTGAGATAGCATCTTACTGGGGTCACCTAGAGAACCAGTCCTTGGAGTATGTTCAGTTCTCTCTGGAGGATAGTCTTCAACAAGGAGCCTCAAACGCAACTAAAGAGGCTGAAACAGGCCAGGCGCAGTGGCTCACGCCTGTAATCCCAGCACTTTGGGAGGCCGAGGCAGGCAGATCACGAGGTCAAGAGATCGAGACCATCCTGGCCAACAGGGTGAAACCCGGTCTCTACTAAAAACACAAAAAAATTAGCTGAGTGTGGTGGCACACGCCTGTGGTCCCAGCTACTCGGGAGGCTGAGGCGGAAGAATTGCTTGAACCCAGGAGGTAGAGGTTGCAGTGAGCCGAGATTGCGCCACTGCACTCCAGCCTGGTGACAGAGCAAGACTCCGTCTCAAAAAAAAAAGAGGCTAAAACAAGAATCTAAGGGAAACTGCAGACATACAGCTGACAATCATTCTGCCCGACCTGAGATCTTCCCCAGTTGGGTTTCTGCCTTTCTCTAATTGTTAATGCACACACATCCATGCCACCAATAATATAAATGCCCTGTTCTTTCACCAACAGACAACTGAGGGCTATCTAGTTGCCCATCACCACCTTGGCTAATGAGTTTTTTGAGTTCTGTTGTTCTTGGAGCTTAAGGAAAGTTATGTCATTGTGTGTAGGCCAGGTCATTATAATGGGAGTGTGGGACCAGAGGAACTTCATGCTGAGATGGCAAATCAAGGTTTGTTTGTGTTCTCCTCTCCTGGGCACGACTGCTAATTCTTATTAGGGTATAGTCCTACCTGGCAAGGCAAAAGCTTCCGAGGAATGAAAAGAGGAAACATTAATGTTTCCACTCTCATCCCACTCCTTGAACCTCCCAAGGCCAGAGATGCTTTCATCAATCACTTTTGCCATTGTTTCTGTCACTTGATCCAAAACTTTCAGTCCTCATCATCCAACCAGGGTAGAGAATTTCCATCCTAAACATCCAAACTCTCCATATCTGTAACATCACCCATTTGTAACATCATCCCTTTCTACAGGATTGGGAATCTGTAGTGGGACCAGGAGGACCCTAGTGCTTTGATGTCTGTCATCCCTTTACCATCAAATTCAGGTCCCACTGTTGGGACACTCCCAAAGGTAGTATTTTTCCTTACTTTGAATTGGGAGGTTCTACTGCTGGTGCCATTGAGATCTGGACCACAAACCACACAACAGGGAATATATTTCAACAAAAAATGAAAATAAAAGAAAGAATAGTTAGCTATACTGAGACTGGGGATTCTGCAAAAACAGCCTAATCAGGTGAATGCCTGATCCTCCACCTCTTCCAAGCACAGTAGTGCCCAACTTATGTGGTGGTGCTGTTTCTCTTCCACTGGGGTATAATGATTGATGTCCAAATGGCTTTTGGTAGGTAGGCCTAATATTGTGTAAGTTGTTCTTCTCTTGGCCTTTGCAAAGTTGAAATTTTAATAGAGTTTAGATGCAGAGTTTGAGTCATTCCTCTCTTGCCTTCTAATTTCTCATGCTTCTTTCTGACTTTTTAGCAGCTGCATTAACTCTAAATTCTTTCTATTTATTAGTTCTTCAAGACAAAAATACTACAATCTTCTGTCAGAGATTTAGCTGCTCCAAAATGACCACTGTAGTCCACCCTCACACCAAAAATCATAAACATGGGCAGCTAATCTCATGCCATTTCATTTTTCCAATTGTTGGTCCTTGTCCCAAACTTTCTACACTTTTTTTTTCTCTCCAGCATTTTCAGGTGTAGTAATCTGTGTTGTGTTTGTTGTTTGCAGTTTTATCTATGGAAGGGTCAATTTATCAGAGATGTGTTTGTCCGTATCAGAAGGGCAAAAAACACAACTGAATTATATTGTATGAAAGAATTAAATACAAACCCACCTGAATTATGAAAGGAAAAGAGCAAAACAGTTATAAACAGTTTCATGCAAAGTAATAATTAATCTTATTTTATATTTCTTGTCTGCAATAAGAAACTAGAATACATTGAATAAGTAGATGCAATTTTGAGTGAAGGGATTCTTTAAAAATCATCAAAATTACAAAATCAAATAATTTTAAAGGCTGGTGGTATATATTGAAATGTTTATTTATAGATTATAAATTTCAAATGCAAATAACAGTAATATAAAATGGAAATGAAATAAATGTACATATATTAAAATATTAAATGTATTCAATACTGTTTAGAATTTTTAAAATTTAAAATGAAGTTAATAAAAGTGAAATAATTTGTTTTTAATTTTCTAACTGTATATTATATCATTGATTAGGTTGGATTCATAAAGATAATTTTGTCCTGTACTTTGATAACAAAGACTGAAAAGCAATTTAAAGCAAAGAGCATTCACCTAGAATGCTCTTTGTAGAAGTAAAAACTGGTTATGTACTTTCCAAATCACTACTGTAAGAAGCACAGATAAACAAAAGGCAAGATAAAATGCAGTCTCTAAAACCAAGAAAAGTATGCCATAATCATTATAAAATGTTTCTGTGGTTATTTCCTAGTGGTAGCAGAGGGGAGATGTCATGTGGGAATTTTGTGTCCCTTAAATCTTTTTATATTATTCAAATTCTTAGTGCTGAGCATATATTGCATTACTAATTATAATAAAAATGAAACATTCTGTTTAAAAACTTGGAAAAAACTGAAAAAAATAATTCATGTTTTACACAAACTCTATGCCATGATTTAATTCACTTAGAAGATTACCCTCATAGACAGCATCACTTAATGCTGTGGAAAATCGTACTCTGTACTTCACCATTGCCCATGGAGAATTCTTTGTAAGCCCCATAGCAATTCTTATATTTACTTATGGTACTGTTTTACAGAATGAGCATCATACTTAATGAACACCAAAAAATACATATTCTAGATTTGTTAGAAAAATGTAAAACTTTAAAGCATTTAAAAAATCTTTCAATATATTCACATACCACAACAAATTGGGGAAGACACATATTTACATATACATTCAAAATTCAAAGGAATGTGTTGAGAATCATCTCTTTAGAATCTTGTACTCAGCTTCAGACAGTTAAGTTGGCAAGCTTTGAAAGCAGAACCCATTACCAAGGAATCAAAATGCATTATTGCTAAAAGGGCAAAGTCAGCAATAGTTACATGAGCCTTGACTGCTGTTCTAAGATGCATTTAGAATTTTTGAATGTTCTAAAGAGTGTCCTAGTGCTTTGTCCTCATTCTGTGATGGAGGACTGCTGCAAACTCAGGTAGACTAGGTTTGGAGGGCCAATGATATTTTCATGAGAGGCCTCCTAAGAAGGCAGCCTTTTAAGAGATGAGCTATCCCAGGTGCAAAAAGTGAGTTTGGAGGCAATGATAGAGAGGACATTATTTTGCATTTGCATATCGCAAAGGCTGTGCTGGTCTTTGGGACACGCTAGACTATGCTATAGGAACACTTGACATTGGCCTGCACTGAGAGGTGAATAGGATTATTTTTGAGGAAGAGATCAGGAAAGTCATGTTTCTAAATTTGGTTGATTATACAAGGGCTCCTCAGAGTTGTACAGGGGGACTGCACGAAGGGAGCAGGAGAGATATTCTTGGTAATGTCTTCATCTGGTTGGAAAGTATTGATGGGGAAGTGAAGCTGGGAGTTCTTCAATCATTTGTGCTAAAAGTGAATGACAAAACGTAGACTTCTTTTTAAGGGAATTTCTCTTCCTCTTTTATTTCCTCTATATTATAGCATAGAGAAAAGAAGTTCCTGCAACTTCTCAACAGTACAGGGAAGGATGTGGAAGACATGTTGCTTCTCTGTGTTCCCCAAACCAGGATGAGTAAATAATCTGACCTGTGTTGGGATGCATTTCTTTTTTTTTTTTTTTTTTTTTTATTTTTGAAAGAAAGAAAAAGAGAGGAAAGAAAGTGAGCATGAAAGAAAGAAAAAAAAAGAATGTAAGAGAGAATGAAAGAGGAAGAGAAAGAGGGAGAGAAAACGAGATTCTTGTTCTATTGCCCAGGCTAGAATGCAGTCTAAAAACGGGTATTAAAAACCTCTTTTATGCCAATAATTGTACTTAACAATGGAGACAGGAAGGAATAGGAGATGAAAATAACAAACAAGCAGCCAACCAATATTTTATTTAAACCTGTGAAATGCTATGCAATTGCTGAGGAGTGATTTACTTCCAATAATGTGGTCACTTTTAAAATAGGTGTAATATGATACTGAGAAAAATGTATGTTTTGTGGATTTGGGGTGGAGAGTTCTGTAAATATTTGTTAAGTTTACTTGTTCCAGGTCTGAGTTCAAGTCCTGGATATTCTTGTTAATTTTTCTATCTCATTGATCTGCCGAATATTGACAGTATAATGTTAAAGTCTCCCACTATTACTGTGTGCGAGTCTAAGTCTCTTTGTAAGTCATGAAGAACCTGCCTTATGTATCTGGGTGTTCCTGTATTGGGTGCGTATAT